>CM072820.1:51115388-51422417 GCA_036937905.1 Salvia rosmarinus | reverse complement strand
CGTCCCTCAATTTATTTCATATTCATTTATGGTAACTATCTTTTCAAATTATTATCCTTAATAATATAATTTATTTACATCTTTTACCACTCATAGTCCATCACTATTTTTCTTACTTGTCCTCAATAATCTATTTATTTATATTTTTTACCACCTATGATCCACCACTAACTAATTTAATATTACACTAATATGGAACTCTTACTTCACTCATAATACATTTAACAACTTTTATTAAAACTCATGCCCAAGATTCATAGGAATGGATTTAGAGGATGGAGGGAGTACATGGCATTGAAAAGGTATTTATTTAATGGGTCCCATTCCCATCTCACCCATTCATGCTACTTTTCCTTTTTGTAACAAGAATATCCAAGCAACGACTTATCCCCCCTTCCCCAAATCCAACAAAATATATGCTATTTTTCCTTTTATTGATAAAGTTTATGTTTGTTTCGTCACTTATTCAGCTGAAAATGACTGTTGAATAGATAAACGAACCATCAAAAGTTGCGTTCCATAAAACCTATATTGTAGACTTGATGTACATAGCAGCCTACATTTTAAGCGACCGTAGAGTTATTTCCCAGAAAACAATTAACTACATTCTATATGTAGATAATATTGCATTACAAGAATGGTGTCATCATCCACAGCGTTACTGTTTACGCTTAAACTTGATTTTAATTTTATGAGACGGCGCCCTTGGGGCTGCATTCGAGCCGCCATCGTTTCCGTTCACAGCCACATTTCCGCCCTTCTTGTTGAGCAATACTTGCAGAAACACTCTTGTTATTTACTAAATTTGCCGAAGCAGCAGCTTCTTCCTGACCGACCGTAACTTTGCTCGTTTCAGGTAGCTGTTTCTTACTGTAGACAATTAAAAATTGTTAGAATTATATTCGTCGTATGTAAATCATGAATTAAATTATTGATTATATATCTATTTTATTAATGGAATTTATTCCAAAAATAGATATGAGATTAATATTTAATTTTAGCCAGACAGCCCATGCAGCTGTTCTTCATGCCATTCTCGCCTATGTTCAAAAGCCCACTAAGCCCAATAAGCCTACTAGCCTAAATCTATAAATAGGGGTGAAGGCTCTCATAAATGGGGAGGAGGTATTTATAAAATTTAAATACAAATATTTGTGTTACACTTACTCCCCGACTCAACTCCAGTAGGGTGGTCTCCACACCTTCCACTCTCCTTTCTTGACTTGGAACTTGTATGGGAGGCACAGTTTTTTGGTTTTTCAGTGAGAAGTTTCGCCATTTCCTTCTCCTTTCGCTTCTTTTCCTTCCTTCGTCGCTTCAGTTCCTTGCCCTCTGGATCATCGTGGTGCCTATCCTTTTTGCGCTTCTTATCCTTGTCTTTCTTCTTTTCCTTGTCTTTACCATGGGAATGTAGATCGATAGGAGCTGAACTGCCTCCACCATCGTACCTTCTGGCATCGAGATAGGTAAATTGGTTTTCGCTTGTTTGTTGCTCCCCATCACTTTTCTTCGTGGTGGTAGGTGTGCAATGATCATCCAACGCAAGTAGTAAAGAAACTTTGCTTGAATCTGCAGTAAACTGTAGTTCCTTCGAGAGTTCTTGTCCGTTAATCGTGGGTTTAGCAAAGCCTATACTGGCTGTCACTCTTGAGCCAACATCATGGCATGAATTGGCATCCTCAAAGTTGTGATTGCCAGTGCTGATAGTTTTGCCGAAGTTCCTATGCGGCGCGTCAACAGAAACCGAACTGCTCACTTCAGGATCAGCTTCATTGTGTCCATCTTGAGCGTTCAAGATTCTAGTCCTATCGGGATCCTCAGTCCAGCTAGATGCTCTATCCGGCTCCTCTGCCCGACTATATGCAGCAGACTGTCTGACCCTTATCTTTAGCTTTGCCTTCTTTAACTCACGACTGAGGGAAACAGTATCAGGTTCACGAGTACCATCCGCAGCGGGCATACTATCATGATGGACAAGGCCAACTGGTTCAGTTTCTTGACGGTTGGCAAGTAATGTATCAATTCTTCTGGAAGCTTCAGTATCAACGAAAGTATCGGGTTTACCCAACGCCTCAGTTTCAGTGAAGGTGTTGGTTTTCCCTCTCTGTCAACGGAAGTGTTAGCTAAAGAGTCGGTAACTTGCTCAATTGGCTGAGGAGTTTCGGCGGGCAAGGGCAGTTCAGACATCATTGTGGGTTCATCTTCAGGAAGATGCAATACTGAGTTCATGTGTTCAGGGGCATCAGAAGGAGAATCTGCTATTTGTTGAACAGCCGGACCACAGAATTATCAAGGGCAGGATTTGTGGCCTCCATAATCAGTTCCTGTTTGTCAGGAAAAGTTTTCCTTCTGTATAACCCTCTGGAACCAACAGATGATGCTGCAGATCTGATGCAGATGAAGGCTCGGGAGTCTTGGATTGCTTAATAAGAGCAGCAAAAATGATCTTAAGTTCGCTACACGTCTTTGTATGTCCCATCCTGAGAGTCTCGTCTCTTGGAACCCCATAAAGTGTTGGAGCCCTGAATATATGAGATGTTATATCAGTAATGCGTAATCAAGGCATACTAACAACTAATCCATCATCAAAGAACCATAGATGCAATACATTCATATAGAACTCATAAAAACAACTTAAAAGGCTCTCCAAGGATTGATGCTGAGAGTATTTTTTTGGGTCAACAACCCCCTTTTCTCTGACTAAATAGAGGCCACGGCTTCCCTCTCACAATATACTCCAAATTGGAGAATATTAATTGCTTATGACTTAAAAGCATTACTTCCCCGTCACAACTCCTGAAAGATTCTCTTATCATGCAAGTGCTTTCTTGTTTCAACAGTAGAAAGTTAGCGGTGGATGTTAAACACATTGATGTTTTCATTTTCCTTCATGAAATTGAATCACAAAACGACAGACAGGTTCAACATTTAATCCAGCTGATAAACCATTGATAGAGCACAAACAATTAGGCTAAAAAAATTAGCACAAGAGTCCTATTGGCTGCTATCATTATTTAAGATCCAAGATTCCAAGTTACAGTGAAAAGGGTCATCCGAACCAGTCTTCCACTAAACAGAGAAATCAAGGCACTGAATGCCCTTAATTAACTTATTCTTATGCTGATACTGCAGTATCTTGTTCACAAATAGCAGGTTTTATTATACCAACTAACCCCATCCAATTTAGTCCACTATACAATTTGATTTTTCAAATTATCTTACTTCAACAGCAAGATCAAATGGCTGTTACCTCATCTTCTAGGCATTGTTCAGATATAAAAACCATACTTGTTTTCTCCTAGTCATTCTTTTCCTTCACTGGGCCGCAGGTCCGCAGCTAATCCCAAGGCAGTCGCCATCTATTTCCGTTGTCAAAATTACGATAACCCAAAACTATCTTACTATTCTTTGAAATATAAATAAAGCCTGTCCTCCCAGTTCACAACCATTTACAAACTTATAAATACAATATTGTTAACACAGCCAGTCCGCATAGGCCTCTCACACGTTCTAGTGAAGAGTAGTGTTGTGTATATTGTTGACAGCGTTACCTTCAGAAGTTGCAAAATAAACTCAACAGCTTCTCTAGGGCTCTTCTTGTCTGAAGATCTGACCATAGCTATTGCATGTGGTATTGCCTGAAAAATAAACTTATTGGATAATAAGAAGATGACATGTTGTCTGCATTATCTGTATTGGAATATAACACAGTATCGGGTTCTATTCATTCATTGATTAGTAGTAGATGTCCTTCAGTTCAACAGAAATACGAGTTCAATAGTTCTTCAGCTAGATAAAATCAGACCCAGAGACATAGAACACCGAGTAGAAGCAATATTGGTTCAGGAAGGAGTCAACATCATGTTAATAGGCAACCACAAAACACATGAAAGTTCTGACGAAATAAGAAATAAAAAGAAGGGCTCAAGTATATTTTTCAAAAAGAAGAAGAAAAGGAGGAGAGATTAACAAGCACCCTAGGGATTATAGATAACTTTAATCTGAGAAAGACAAATTAACAGAATCACAATTCAACTATCGCCATAATTAAGGGGCAACTACAAAATCCTCCGAGTTACTGAAACTTATAAATTGCCCCTGACAATGGAACTAGAGGAACAGGAGGCAGGTAAATAGGGCAAACCTTACAGTTATTTTACAACTGTGCTTAAATTATTCGGAACTTGATCAGGATACAAAAAAGTATACAAACGATCAACAATGATATGGAAGACTGGAATAGAAAGACATTGAAGGTTTAACATAAAGAAGCCAGATGTTAGATTGTGAGAGTACTCGATGTAAACAAACTTGCAAGAATCATATAGATAAGCAGAGCAAAATAGATAATAAAAAAAAGGGTCACATAAAATGGACTTTAAGAGTCATTCACCAATAGAAACAAACTTTTTCTAAAATGTAGACTTATACAAATTCTCGCTTTATTTACGAGTGAATTCATAGGGGATAAATCCTCTTGCAAGAAGCATAGAAACTAATAATGATGGGCACAATACGTTAATAAGATATTTACTACAAAATACAGTGCTACTCTATCTGAAAAACATCACATCCTACCTCAGAGCATCATTACCTCAAGTACAAAATACTCCTGGAAATCATGAAAATCATTTGGCCTATTATTAAAGAAGAGCATACATTCAACAAGTTGGCTTATTGCGTAATTTATTTGAATTCCTGATAGGGCTTAAAGAATCTACCTGGGAAGATTGATCTTCGGATCAAATCTTCGACTTTTATAGAAGTTTATCAGATGAAGCAAGCCAGTCCAGTCAGTGCCTGGTTAGACACTAGACAGTAAAGCAAAATATTAAGAAAAGCAAAACCAATAATCAGAATGACAAAATTAAAGTGACAAGTTATGTTGCCATGCCAGAGGAATAACAATGACAAAAATGATCGATGTTATTGTTATTCAATGTGACAAAATACTCACTAAGGGCAAGAGCCACCGCCTTTATGTTGTGCTCTATTACATAATGGAACAACAGAAGTTGACACAGCGCATATGAGAAATTAGCTTATTCCTACTAGCACAGACTGTAAATAAGCACACTGAAAAAAAAACAGCCAGGAGTCCACTGACATGATATACATAACCGGCATAAAATATGCAAAGGCAACTTGACAGTCACTGACCTCAAAACCATAGACATATACATGTTGCCTTGGAAATTTTCAAAAGACCAAGATAATCAAATCAGGCAACAAGTACATTAAGGGCACATTAAGTCATCTAATGTTCCATAAATTAAATGTTTTCATGATGTGGAGGGGCATTGAATATACCTCACTTGTAATAGCAGCCAATGCATATGCAGCCTGTATGCGAACTCTCCAGAAAGCCTGAATGAGAAAATTAGAAAGAGTAGATCAGACATAGATAAGGACAGACTAAAATAGATACAGAAGCAGGGTGAAAGGATGAGGAGGACCTTGGAGTCACTGAGAAAACTATTTAGAGCATTAACAACAGAAAAGGAAAGTTGCGGCAATGCTTCTAATACTTCTATAGCTTGTAACTGAGAAACAACATCATTGTCCCTCTCCAATTGATTTATCTACAGAGAAAATAAAACAGCATTAAGGTCCTGCATTGGAGAAATGTCAACAGAAAGACTACGGCTTATCCCAATTTTCTTGTAACAACTTATTGACATTTCTTATAAGAGGTAATTAAAGTTTGATCTAGTCTCAATTGTATTCATACATAGTAACACAAGTATGAATTATGACAAAAACAGAAAAACACTTTAACAGAATACCGCGATCAGATACCAGAAAGAAGTCGTCTCACATTTGATCATTGTGACACCATAGTGAAAAAATATATATATATAGGGTTGGGTTTCCGTAGTACCCGGTCCCCAGATAGTATATAGTACTCAATCTAGACCACACATTTTAAACACGTGGTCGCACCACAAGCTGACACGCGATAGCTCCTTTTTTTTATTTTTTATTTTATTTTCGCAAATGGCAAAATGGGAAGAAATCAAATCAGTTTTCTTCTTCTCCTCCTTGGTGGCAATGGACGGCGCCGGAGACGACGACGGCGGCAAGGGTAGCGGATGGCGCCGGCGACGACGGCGGCAGCACCAACGAACAGCAGTAATATAAACAAACAACAACAAACAACAGATTTTGAAAGAAAGAAAAAGAAAAAAAAAATTGAGAACAAAATTGATAGATTTTGAGAAAAAATAGAAGATAAATTTGATAGATGATTGAAGAATCGAAAACTATGGTGGCTATGGCGGTGGTTCACGGCGAATTCGCCGGTAATCAGGGAAAAAGACGACGGAATTGAAAGAGAATGATGGATGAGAGATTTGTTGTTGAAAACCATAAAAATTCATTAAACAAAACATGAAACTGTATTGAACAAAATATCACAATGCATTGAATAAAAATAAAGCTGCATGTTGCCACAAAACACAAACATGCATTGAACAAAGCACGTTCATGCATTTAACAAAGCACGTCCATGCATTGATCAAAACATGTCAATGTATTGAACAAAACATAAAGCGCATGTTGCCACGAAACACAAACATGCATTTAACAAAGCACGTACATGCATTGATCAAAACATGTCAATGCATTTAACAAAACGTAAAATGTATTGTTGTTAACGAGTATGCTGAAGGAAGCGCTGAGCGACGACGAGCACGAAGCGCCTGGCGCGAGCTTCAACCGTATACATTATTGTGTTCAACTACATGCATTTTTGTTCATTTGAATGCATTATTCGGTTCAACTAAATGCATAGTTTTTTTCGCAATCCAATAACAAATCAAATTACTAATCTACCCTTACTATAGCGAAAATCGGTGAAATTAAGCTTAAAAGTTCGAAAAATCTCAACCAATCATGAAAGTTGATGCATCCGTCGAGAAAGCAATCGCACCCAAAAATGGAATTTTCGCCGGTACCCATGAGGTGAAAAACCATTGTTTCGATCTGATAACTTTCCCAACGGATACATCGACTTCGCAGCAAATGCATTAAATTTTATGGTTTCAGTTTTTAGAAAAAAATGGTTCTCGTTTGAACCTCACTTTATATGTATATATATGGATGGAAAACATATTGATTTCAACATACTTTTCCATGGTTCAGATTTACTTATTGTATTCAATCTTGTTTCATGCTATGTGTGTATAGCATATAAATAGAGTAGCAGCACAGTTTTATTCAAAGACCTACATGGTCAATATTTATTCATTATAAGAACTCTATTAATATTGATTTTCATAAAAATAGAAGAATACATTTAGGAGTATTTAGACCTGGAATCAATTGCTTTCCTATCTAGCTAAAGAACTTTTGTGTAATTTTATTATCCTCTCTTCTTTTTACTATGAAGTAGGAGTTCTGATCTGAGTTTCACACTCACCCACATTTGCAAAGGTTGATTAAAATGTACTTCAGCAAGATATTCCATTTCTGGATCAGCGTGGAGCCACAATAGGGGAGACTCAGAACTGCAGTATCACAACGAAGTAATCTTATCAAGAGGTTAACACTTAATAGGATTGATTCAGAGAAGGATTGCATAAAGACATAATACACCTATACACATACTTCGCTCGCACATCAGTTGTGAGCACAGCATCACCATTGTCATCAGAACCATCAGCCTTGGTGCCCTTCTTGGTTTTCTGGAAGCGCTTTGAAGCAAGCTTTGAGTGACACTGAATCTCCAGTAATTGCCACGGTTCACCAGCCATTGGCAGAAAAGGGTGGTCATACATGCCATCGAGCTCATGCACCCTTATACTCATCATCCCAGGGCACCCAACTACACCATCTCGATTTTCAGAATCAGGATTGATATTATCAATGCCTACCCAAGAATCAGGTCTAGAAGTACATCCCGCAAAACAGCTAATTCAATCATATTCTTTCTTTTGTTGTAGGAAAATCCCATCCTAAGTGGAATGAAGGGAAGTTAAGAGAAAAGGTATCAGTGTGAATACTTGAACAGACAAAATACAAACTAAATAGAGAATAGACAGCAAGAATTATACTTCAGTACTGGACAACCACAAGATCCAACCCAGCGAGGAAAGAACTCTTTAAGAAATGGCCGCTCAAGATTTCCGATTTTATAACAAAATGACGGAACTGCCGATAAACAATGTCAGAACAAAATTTATCAACAATAGCATAATAAGAATCAAAGAAGATAATCATATACATGTGTAGTTAAGAAACACGAGAGAGAGAGAGAGAGAGAGAGAGAGAGAGAGAGCTGCATGACATTTATGAATGTTGGCCATGTATTCCAATCGAAATATAGCAAGATGGAAGCTGTGAAAGCAGTATTATTATAATTATATATTTGCCAAAATAACAATTCCAAAGAGTTCAGAGTAACATATTAATCACTGTTTACCATATAAGATATGTTCATTGCAATAATATGGCTAAAGTATATTAGTAACATTGAGTTGGACTCCCCAAATCACAATATGCTGCATAGTAACAAAAAGAATACACATTTGCTTCTAACTTTTTTATGGGAGACAAATGCCATGAAACAATGATCTGAAGCTTTCAGATACTACTATGTTGCTATTTAATCAGAAAGAAAAACAGAAACAGACAACTTAAGAAGAGGAAACACATGAATGGCTTCAAATAAGACTAGGCACCCTCCACTAGAAAAGGAGTTTGTACCCATATTGCCCACCCCCACTTTCTCGGTTGTCCAAATGTCTGAAATATTTTAAATAAGATACATTAAAATTTAAAAGGAATGACCTAAAAAACAGGTCCAAGATAAATTATAGTGGTAAATTTGAAGGTCAAGGACCAACCCCAGTGAAGGTCAAACTTAAGGAACCAACTAACTAACTGGACATAATACAGCCAGAATGCAGTTCTGAACTTCTACTCATCATGCAGCCCGGTCTGCCAAGATTAAAATGGTCCACGGAACTATGATGTAGAAGTAGAACATACTTTAACCACCTTAAAGGGATACTACAAAGGCACCCTTGTAAGGTAGGGCACAAACAGCTTGCAAGCAATTCTTTTCGGCATGACAACATCATAACATCTATCCACTAGAAGATGCAATAACATTTTATTATTGTAAGACAGGTGTTTAAGTTTGCTTTGAGGATTGCAGGAGATTCTATACCTTTGAGACTATGTGCTCCAGGGTAAAAATAGATTAACACTAGATAAATTTACTTGCACGGTTGCACCATCAGATGAGGGAATGCAAAGAGCAAATAAATACAGCAATAACATAATAAGAAGAAAAAAGAGCCTATAAAGTTACCTCTTTGGTGCTCAGTGTTCTCAAAAACGATTACCATCTCGAGCCCTCAAAACAATATTCTGTAGAATCTGTGGATGGAGAAGACTATCATAAACTCACAAAAATAAAGGAAGGCTAGATACTGGATGAAGCACACCAGAACTTGGGGATTTAGTACTGGTTAAGATGTATCTATCTAAGAGTAATAAGTTCCCCTAGCATCTAAAATCCAACAATCATACCCTTTCAGGGGCTTTGAGAAGATAGTATCAATGCCCTATCATAGGAGATAATTGATACTATGCTACAAAAATTGCATCTCGAAACTAGTAAACTCGAACAAAGAGGGGAATTATCTTGCGACAGAAATCTAAAATTCTAAATGAAATCATATGCCATATAAAGACTTGAATATGGAATTTGATTAGATAATATCATATCTAGTTATCTACTACAGAGAAAGAAATTGTGAGTGTCTCTGTAAGTTTGTTTGTATGCATACGAAAGCATTTCTGAACACAAATTAATCTAAAGAGCCAAAACAAACAATTACTTGGACACAGCTTTATATCACTAAACTCAAACTTCCGGGTTCTTACTTTACGGAAGGACTCCGGGCCCATCTGCTTCTCCAACATTTGAAGGACAGCTACCTGTAATAAACAAAGAGATTTGAGCAGAACATGAAGGTCGAAATGTGTATCAATTTTAACCGACCACAAAGGACTTACAGATTTCCATGATCTTATTTTTCCATAAAAACCAATGCACTGGGTGCCATACAAATCCTTATAAGCAGCACTTAGTAGCACCACTATCGTCTGCTTGGCAAACAGCACAATTGGCCTGCAATATTATATTGGTAAATTGGCCAATTCAATATACAGTTTATACATTCTGTAGTATGCTTGAGAGTGGAATTTATATATATAATGATAAATACGTCATCTCCAAAGTTCATGATGCTGTCAATCACTCCCTTCATGATACAAAATGTTGGGTCATGTTTGGATAATGATTCACATGAGACGGAGCAAACCCTAGTCTGTAGTTTTTTCAGTCGCTGAAAGAACAATCCTAAGTTCTAACCTTGTCTTACGCATTCTCATAGCATGCACCAATCGTAGAAATATGATCAAAACCAGAAGTTACCATTGCATATTAACTCTATTCTCAAATTTGATTCGTTACCTAAACTTGCTAAGTGCATACAGCAAAGTAAGATTTGAAAAGGTGAACTTTGAAATGAGACCTGTGGGTTCAAGGAAGTGAAGATGTTCAGAATGTAATTTTACATTTTCAGGAATCAAAATTTGGATCTCAGGAGAAAACAAAAATAATCCATAAAACATTATCTTTGAAAGAAATTAATAACGAAGTGAGGCTATTTTCCAAGTCCAAATCTGTAACATCTTAAATTCATAATTTAAAAATACTATATTTTCTTAAATAAAATAGCTAAAGTGGAAGCATGTCAAAAAAAAATTTAAATAATAAAATATATAAAATCTCTTGAATAAAAATTGCCAAATAATGAATTCAACAAACTCAAGTCTAAACTTTGCAAAACAATTGACGCCAACCAACGATCCAAAGCAAACTACGCAAGACTTAATAGCATGAGATACGTTGGAGTTCTAGTAACTCAAATCCAACAACGCAAATAAACGAAAAGAATTTAAAACAAACATAACACAAATCTTTGAAGGAATTAAAAGCGACATAACACCACTAGGTATCCAAATCGTAGATCTATCTTTGAAAAAACTTCTGCACCTTGTAGTTGATTGAAGAGGTCTTCAATTCTCGGCAGAGGATACTTGTTCTTTATTGTAAGTTGATTCAGGTCTCGATAATCGATACACATCCTCATGCTACTATCTTTCTTTTTTACGAACAATACTGGTGGTCCCTATGGTGAAACACTCGGTCGAATATATCCTTTATCCAACGATTCTTGTAACTGCGCCTTCAACTCTTCTAACTCCTTTGGTGCCATTCGGTATGGAGCCTTAGAAACTGGTGCTGCTCCGGGCACAAGGTCAATGGTAAACTCCACTTGTCGGTTCGGTAGTAAACCTGGTATTTCTTCAGGAAACACATCGATAAAATCTCGAACCACTTCCACATTCCCTGTTGTTGTCTCCGTCGCTGTTGAGCCCAATACATTTACCAAGAATCCTTCGCACTTTCCTTTTCTTAGCATCTTCATTGTTTTCATTGCAGATATTATCTGCAGTGGTTTTCCAATCCTTGCTCCATAGAATGTAAACACTTTCTCTTCCGGTCTTTGAAAAAAAATCACCTCTCTCTCATGGCACCTTATAGTGGCGTAATTGCTACTTAACCAGTCTATCCCCAAGATCAAATCAAAGTCACGCATCTCTAAAGCATAAAGATTCGCCTTTAATGTTTTTCCTCCCAACACGATTTTCACACTCTGTGTCATCGTATTAGTTCTTAGAGTTTCTCGAGGATTCCTAACATCGAGGGCTATGTTCTCTACGATGCCTAGAGTGGGATTCCAAGTACGTTGCCAGAATCGGACTATGGAAAGTGCATGCTTATAAACTGGATGTATATTATTGTTATTCTTAGGGGTGAGCAAAACCGAATCCAAACCGAACAACCGAACCGAACCGTAGCAATTTGGTCGGTTTGGATCGATTTTTAAAAACTTTGGTTCGGTTTGGATGCAAAAAATGAAAAACGAACTTTTTTCAGTTTGGTTCGGTTTAGTAATCCGAAATTTCGGTTCGGACCGAACCGAACTGAAGTTTATATATATATATATATTAAACTAAATTATTAAAATATTAAACCATATTAAATTAAATTATATATATATATATATATTAAACTAAATTATTAAAATATTAAACCATATTAAATTAAATTATATATATATATATATATATATATTAAACCTATTAAATTAATATATATATATATTAAATTAAATTATTAAAGTTCGGTTAACCAAAATCGAACCGAAACCGGGTTAAAAATCGGTTCGGTTCGGTTCGGTTGAGTAAAATTGATTCGATTAGGTTGAAATTTTTGAGCAGTTCGATTTTTCGGTTTTGAATTTTCGGTTCGATTTTCAACCGAACCGATCGAATCTCACCCCTAGTTATTCTTCATCTAACCCACATAGGTGATGCCTAATAATCAAACAACTAAGTCCCTTTTAATTTCGATGACACAAATAAGTAAAAAGTTTCCATCAATTCATGCTCAAGTTCAACAATAATTTTCACAAAAGGATGCACAACTCTCACATAATGCCACATACAAATTCCACCACATCTCATAATATTTGAGAGAGAATTTTCACAAATAAGTGCTCACCAAAATACTTTATCATATCAAAGCAACGTAAATTACCTCGATCAGGAGCGCGTGCAGAGAATGGGTGGTGCCCTTTGTCACAACCACAAAATATAACAATTTATTCAATTTTTAAAGTCTACAGGAACGTAGACCCGCTCTGATACCACTAAATGTAACACCCTAAATTCATAATTTAAAATGTCATATTTTCTTAAATAAAATAGCTAAAGCGTAAGCATGTCAATTTTTTTTTTAAATAATAAAATATATAAAATCTCTTGAATAAAAATTGTCAAATAATGAGTCCAACAAACTCAAGTCTAAACTTTGCAAAAGAACCGACGCCAACCAACGACCCAAAGCAAACTACGCAAGACTTAATAGCATGAGATACGTTGGAGTTCTAGTAACTCAAATCCAACAACGCTAATAAACGAAAAGAATTTAAAACAAACATAACACAAGTCTTGGAAGGAATTAAAAGCGACATAACACCACTAGGCACACCCACACCGTCACACAGCTCCATGATCACTGACCTGAAAACATTTTAGATAAAAAAAAGGGTTAGCACAACAAATTACTCAGTGGTGGGGAACAAGGAATATCATTATTTTGTCCAAACGTGTATACATCGCAAGAAAGTAATAGTCAAACATATTCAACCTCACCGGCTTAAAAATCCTGCCACACAGGCATAGGATATATACGTAGTCAATGACTCACCGACAAGACTCAGTCTCACCGGCTTAAAATCCTGCCACACAGGCAATGATACGCCACACAGGTTATGATTCGCCACACAGGCAATGATACGCCACACAAGCCATGCCACACAAGCAATAATACGCCACACAGGCTTTCACCATGGATGTAACAAAACACAACAATGATTATCACCATAAACTTACAGATAGAGTAAATTCCACAATAAATATGTTTAAATAAGATTTCTCCTACCTTGTTTTGTCGAGTACAACAAATTCAAATCAATCAATTTTGGGACGAGGGTCCTTATTGCGCCGCACCTAGTCCAATCAAAACCAAATTTTATTTTTATTTTTATAAAGTCTTAAACAAAACCTTGAAGAAACTTTTCAAGATTATAACTAAGTATTTGGTGAAATTTATCTGGCCAGTAATTCATAAACTAAAACAATTATATTCTTTTAGTTGGACAGATTTGGAATTAAATAAGCTTCCTATAAAAGGCACACTTGTTTCAATTAACTAACATAACTAAACAACTTATTATAAACTTAAATCACGTGACCCTAAGAATAATTCTTCTAATCAAAATCAATAAATAATAAATAAGGACACAATTCAATGCTTATTATTATAAAACATTTAATTTATTGAAAGATGAAACCCAACACCAAAACCTGATTAACCCATAATACTTAAACAATTTGAAGACAACCATCTGATTCTTAAGATCAAATCCGCGAAAATATAAAAAATTTAACTAAGCTTTTGCTTAAAGATTAAAAGAGTATTTAACCAGATTTACAATTAAAACTTGTTAAAGATTGATCCAACCAATTAATAAAAGTTAAAATGCATCACTGTAAACCATTGTACTCAATTAGTTTCAAAACAAATCATAACTAAATTTCTTCTATAAAAGGAGTTACTGGACATTTCGAAAATCAGATTTAACAAATTTTATTAACTAGGAATTGATCAAACTGAAATACTTAAATCTAATTTAATCAACCAATAATCTAAACTCTATAGATCAATTTCAGATAAATTTAGATAATACATCAAAGCAAGACATCAACCTATTTTAATCATTACTCGGGAATTCACGTAACTAGCCAAACTAATGAATCATTTGTGGAACTTTAATATATTAATTAAAAAAAAATTAAATAAATGAAGAACAACAAACCATGACAAAATACAGTAGCCATTTTCGAAAATTGTGAAAGATAGATCATGTATGTCCTTAATTCATCATAGTCATGCTTTGGAAAAATAAAAAACATGGCAATAAAAGTTTATAAAAGAAAATAAAACTTACTGGAAGCTACGAACTTGTCAACACTTGTGAGATCTTTGAATTGGATGATAAGGATTTTGATTGTCAATGCTACAGAAGAAAAGCTTTTAAAAGAAAATTTTTGAGTGTAATGTGTTGAAAAAAAAAAAAAAGTGGCGTGAATGTGTTATATATATATTGCGTGGGGATGAGTAGTTATAACCCTAAAGATATCATAATCTCATTAGAACTCTTGTTAAATAAAACTTAATTATACATAAATATAAAATAAAAGTTGGGCTTAACAAATAATATTATACAAAGCCCAATTTGAGAATAAATAATATAATTTGACAATTTTATAAGCCCAAAACTTAATAATATAATTTGATAATTTCATAAGCCCAAAATTTATTTTATTACTTAGCTCATATCTGTAAAGTAAAATTTGAAGGCCCTAAAATAAATTATGAAGTTCGTTTTCTAGCAAGGGACGCAACTACTGTAATACCCGAGAAATTTAAAACTTTGATTTATTAATTTATTTAGCTAAATCGAGATTTGATATTAGAACGATTATTAAAATTTATAATCGTCGACGTTCATTTTTATTTCGAACGAGAAAAATTAAACGAATGACGGAGATCGAATACAGTTATACGTCGAATCAGATATTTCAATACTGGATAAATTATCCCATCAAAGCACATCATTTCACATTTCCCCACAACCTCCACTTTACCCAATACACTCATCACTCTTTTCAAACCTCATCATTACATTCAAGGTATCCTATGCAATCTCCTCCTTTTTATTCTCATGGTGAATTGAGCAAATATCATTCATCAAAATACAGCCATATTCCATTCATACATCCAACTTAAAGAAAGATAATGAACTTCCATGTCTCAAATAAATTCTAAGGTAACATATCAAATCTTCTCTACATTTTTGGTAACCATTCTAACTATAAACACTTGATTCCAGTTCAGCAGCCATCACCCATTCACTAATATCAAGGATTCACACATTCACGTAAAAATTTCAAGAGGTTAGCTTCAAATCCACTCATTCTACAAGTACATAATATTAAGCATTTATTTAGTTGCAGATCCAGAACTTATATTGCTTCATTACAAATCCCAAATCAAATAACAAACAGAATTCTACATAGATACATGAGGAAAATTAAACAAAAGCTTAAGAACAGTAGCAATATAGTTGAACCCAAGCTGTAATACTTGAGCCGAGCGAGCTCGGCTGTTGGTTGACGGAGATCTTTGGGAATACGATGAGCGACTCGGATCCGGGGTCACGGCGGCGTGTGTGTGTCGCGAGAGAGAGAGAGATCTGTGCTTGCGTTCGTGTATGTTTCCGAGAGAACCGAAATGAGGGGAGGTCGCGGTGGCGTCGCGGCTCACCGTCGATGACGTGCCCGGCCAGAGACGAGGCGTTAGGTAGATCGAAGGGGGGGATGGTTTCATTTTTCCTCTTGTTCGATTTTCAGATCTGTGCGTGTCGGTGCGCGTGAGACGAGAGAAGAGCGAGGAGGGAAGATCATGACGGCGGCGGTTCAACTCGCCAACGGCGATGGGTTCCGCCGGAGACGGACGGGAAGGCGGCGACAGAGAGAGAGAGATAGATCTGTGTGTGTGTGTGCGTGCGTGACTGTGCGAGAAAGAAAAAGAAAACGAGAGAGAGGAGGCGGCGGTCGGCGGGCGCGCCGCCGATGGGCGGCGACGACGTCCGTCGGAGGCGGGAGAGCGGCGGCGGGTGTGTGTCTCGCGTGTGTGCATGTGTGTAGTGTGAGAACAGAGTGAGTGAAAAAAAAGGGGGGGAGGCGGCAGTGTATTAAATTAGGTTAGTTTAGTTTTAATTGTTTTGGGCCAAAAAGAGTGTTGGGCGATTTTTAATAAGTGTTGGGCTAAAACTTATTTATTGTTCGGGCCTTAATCAAGTGGGCGAATATTATTATCATTGGGCGAGGATAATAATAGAATGTGCTGTGTTTGAAATTTAAATTGATATGGGCCTTTGAATGAATTGTTAAATGGGCTGAAAGAAGAGATGAGCTTAGTTAGTTTAATTCATTGGGCTGAGAAATATATATATCATTGGGCTTGAGATAATGGGCCAAGTTTGGACCAAAATAATTTAAATATGGGCTCTGAAATTAAATAAAAGATGGATTCTTGAATTGAATTTAAAATGGGCTTAGACTTATTTTAAGTATTGAGCTAAGAGTTTAATTTGGTAATGGACTTGAACTAATCATCTATGATCCATTAAAATTAAATAAAGGATTGAATAAATTCCTTATTAATTAAGTATGAGATTTAATTTTAGAAATTAAATTTTGAGATTAATTCTTAATTAACTAAATAATAATCTAAATATAAATTATTTAGAGTGAGTTAATTAAATTCATTAGATTGGATAAAGTCTAATTTTTAGAAATTGAATAACATAATTAATTAATTATGTTAGAGGATAATTTGAGGATTATTCTTTTTAAGTGATTTACTTATATAATGAGATGGACCTTATGTAATTTGTTACAAATGTATGATTGGAAATAAATCCTAATTACTTAATATCTAAGATTAATTAAATTAATTTGATTGATAAATCAAATATTAATGGATTTTTATTTAATTCATTTAATTAAGTTTTAATTATGGATTTACTTAATTAAATTAGAGATTTAATTAATGAGTTGATTATGTCAAGTAGATACTTAAGAAATATTATTTCTAAGTAACTTAAATTTATAGAATGATTATTAGAAGATGATTGAAGTAGGAGAAATTCTTATTAATCGTTTAGTATCGATATTGGTTTCTTTAATAGAAAATATGGGACGTGTGAGGTGAGAAACGCGGCGAAGAAATATTGGTTATGGATGAGTTATTGAAACTCGGAATTTGTCGATATGCGTTAACAAACGACGAAGATTAGTTATGAACTTAGGATTCATAAATTATACGAAACGACGTGAAGAAACATTGATGGAAGGAAAGAATGCAACGACGAAGTGTCGCCTATCGTCATGACGAGGCGAATCTAATAGGCAGTATAGATTATTAACTAAGTCGTATCGATAACGAAAATCATGAAACTCGAAACTTCAAGATTTTTAAAGATATTAAATTCGTTAAATCTTAACGATGTTTCTCGAAAGAAATGAATGACGTATTAAATTATATTTCTACGTTGACAAGGTCCGGATGGACGTAAATGAAAGCGACAAAGGATCGCTATCATGTATGTCGAGAAGGTCGATTCTTAAGGTGGGCTTTTCTTTTCTTATCCTCGAGGATAAAATGATTTATTTATGATGCTTTATGCAAAATGAAAAGTATTTATTTATGATGATTTCTCTTTTGAGAAATGATGAGAAAATGATGTTTATGAAATTACGCCCAAAATATTTATGTTTTGTGTATGTATCCTATCAATGTGTTGGTTCGCTTGACAATGAATGAAAGAAAAGTTGTTGGGTCGCTCCCAATTCATGAAAATCGAATTCGGATCACGTGCTTTATAGCACGGATTAACGTGTACACTCAAGTTGTTGTGTCTTGTAAGTACAATTCATGGCGGTCACAACGACGTAGAGGGATGCCTCCTTCTACGGCGTTCAGGATTCAGGAAATGTTATATGAGGAATGAAAGGATATGGATCATACATACAAAGAAAATATCTGGCCAGACGATTTATGAAAATGCAAGAAAATGTTTATTAAGCATGAGTATTTCAAATAAAACCTCGTGGGTTACTGATGGGGCAGTGTAATTCAATGAAAAATGTTTTTGGCATGAGTCCACTGAGTGCATTCTTGTACTCAGCCCTGCATGTTTGTTTTTAAATGTGCAGGTTGAGCTGGTGATGCGATGGAGCAATGTTGAGCAATAGAATTCTTTTGTCACTGAAAGTTAGTACCTTGAGTGCACATCGTCATATGTGTATTCACATGTTTTCCGCTGCAAGAATACTAAGTCATTTATATATTATGTTTGTCAAATCCTAATCTCTTGGAAATTCTAAGAAGTATTCCTTATATGTGTCTCACAATTTGATGTTCCATGTCCTTGTTACATTTCTTAATTCATGTTCCGAGTAATAGTCCATGCTAATCCGTCCTTTGGAAAAGTGGGCGTTCTGAAGTGGTATCGAGCGGTTCGCTCTTTGAATTCAAAATCTCCTTTCAAAGTTAAGTCAGATTGAGTCACTAGACTTCTAGAAATCGGTGGCTATGCTCAACACTCCATCACATCAAGCTCAACGGAATGAGGTAAATAATTTCTTTTCAAAAGTTTTGGAAATGAAAAGTTTAAAGTGAAAAGGATAAAAATGATTTTTTCAAAAGATAGATTCCCACAATATCGCAGGTATGAGACTGCATATTTAAGGAAAACTTTCTGATTTGATTTGTGTTAAGTAAATGATTCTTTCTCAAATTTTTGAAATAATTTTTCAAGTGAAATGAAAGTTATGAGGATTGATTGAAAGTGAAAGTTATTGTGCAAATGAAGTTTCATGTCATGAAGTACAGAGTGATGAAATAATAAGAAAAGTTGTTGGTTCGCTACCAACATATCATGGTTTGATGATGTTTATCGGAAGATTGTTAATGATGTTTATGAGGAGGATGTTGTCATGATCAGGAAGTTGTTGGTTCGCTACCAACGTATGATAATGTATGATAATGTCATACGAAAGTATTGACGAATATGTGTCAATAAATGAAATGTTTGAATTCATGGAATTCAATAAAGATTTATTGTTGTTAATGATGAAAATGCTCAAAATGGACATTATATGTCAAATATGTTATGTTGAATTTTGAAATTCAAAAAGTACATGAGTACAATGAACTATGATATGAATATTTGAAATTTTATTTCAAATCTCAAGTTTGTTAATGATGAAGGGTATGTCATCCCCAAAAGAGCGTAGATCGTTTAAGACGCATGATCCCATTCTTGAAAGAACATAGAAGGATGAATTATGAAAATTTTATTCTATACTAAAATAAAAGCGAGATCGAAATGAGAATCTCGAAATGAAAGGCGAGAAGAGAATTTACGAAAGCGAAGTGGACATGAGGTCAAATGATAAATGTCACTATGCGATAAGTGACATGAGTATAGTCTTTTATTTGGACGTTCACGCACGACGGAACTCCAAATCGACTACGACTTATTCGTTATAAACGAAAAAGAAATGTGATCAAAGAATGAATTGATCCAAGTATTGTGAGTTTTCAAAACAAGAATGAATTCGGCGCGGGCTTTTCTACACTGCGCAGTGATTTTGTTTTGACCGTTCTCCTTCGTTTGAATTCCGATTTACGCATGGTTTTCGCCTATGTACTCCTATCGCGACGTACTTTATTTGTTATGAAGGACCAAATTCCAGGTTCCTTCTCCAGAATTTATGAGAATCAGTTGAAGTTAGTTTATGGTTCTATAGAATGAGGACCTTACAGTACGATAAGAATCTTAGAAAGTTACAAAGGTAAGATTCTCGATGGTACAAGTAGAACTATGACATACATGAGAACCTTTGATGATGACCTATTACGAGTTATATAAGGTTTCAAATTCAATTTCATTACCCAATTTACGTCATTGAGTTTAACTCTATGACTAGTTCAAATTGAGAAATCACGTGAGTTTCTCCTTTTTTGAAAGAAATTTTAACCCGAAGGATTATAAAGGATCCTTTTGAAACCAAGTTCTTGTGTGGTGAGAAAATATTTGTAACGGTGCAGCCGCCCACATGACCAAAGAAATCTCGGTAGTCGTCATTACGGTCTTGGACCCTATGTCAATTGTTCGATTCAAAGAACATATTGGTTCAAACTCTCAAAAGTAAGATCACCTCGAATTTTGAACCCTTACCCTTGTAAGTTGTCATGATGAGTTTTCTTCAATCATTGAAACCAATAAGTATGATAAATGTTGACTTACCTTGTCACCTAAGTGCGAATTAGTAAAGCGATAAACATCAGGCATGATATAGGTTGACTTATTTCAGTCACCTAAAAGTTTCGGATCGATAAAGTGATGACATCAAGAAATTATGATGTAAATGAAATCTCGATGAGGCGGGATATTTTCCTATGATACACATCGATGCAATGACCACGATGGGCTTACCAAGTACTTATGATAATGAAGATTATGAATAAGATACTCTTTAGCATTTAATGCAAGAGTAAAAGTAAAGAAAAGACTATAATATCATGGGATATGAATTCCCTTATTATGTCATAATGAGAGATTACAACTTATCTTTAAGATAGTTGTTGTCCTTAAAACCTCATTAGTAGGTTGGACATGTCTAAAAGAATGAAGATGCATGCAAGATATTCTTTTCAAAGAATATATATATAAAGAAATGATAGCATCTCGGAAAATAAATCTCGCTTTATACCTCAACCACTTAGAATTATGCTTGAGCATAATTGATTTCGAATACATGAGGCTTTGCATGGTCGGAAATGTTGATCACCACCTTATTGGGATGAAATGAGTGAAAGAAAGTTACTAGGTCCGGATCTAGTACAGCGAATGAATGAGAATGTCGATCACATCAAGCAAAGAATCAAAGAAGCCCAAGATAGACAAAAGCACTTATGCGAATAGCGTCGATCTAATTTAGAGTTCAACGTTAAGGATCGAGTGTTTCTTAAGGTTTCTCCGCCGAAAGGAGTTATCGTTTTGGCAAGAGAGAAAAATTCGACCCCAATACATGGGACTTTTGATACATAAGAAAGTTACCACCAAGCATTGGAGCGTACACAATGTGTTTCATGTCTCGCAATTAAGAAATCGTGTTTGATTGAAACACGTAATTAATCACGATGAAGTAATATTAGCTCGGGACTTGAGTTATGAAGAAAGAACATCCAAATTTTGGATAGAAAAGTTCAAGTTCTACGAAACAAACAAATTGTTCTCGTCAGTAAAGTAGAACCATCACGGTATGGAGGAGGCCAAGGGAATTTAAAGACAAAATGAAAACTAAGTATTCGAACTAGATTACCATGGTGCGTAATTTGAAAATTGGAGACCATAGTTAAAGCAATGATTGTGAGAATGATTGATCATAAATATTGAGAAGTGTGAACAACTAGGTTAGCACTAGCGTGTAAATCAGTATAGAAATATCTCCAAAGTCGAGACATGGTAATAAGATGCTTGGAATTTAAGTTATGGGGTACACATGTACTAACTGCCAAGCTATATGTCAATAATGACGGTTCTAATTTGAATGTGGGAACCAAGTATAATGAAAGTAATATTATTTTCGGATACCATGTTTAAGGAAAAGGGAATATCTCCAAGAGAACAAATGAAACGACTCACATGGAAGGATCTTAAAGTGAATCTAATTGGGAAGATTATCCCCCATACTTTTGTGACGATCAATAAAATGAGATATTAAGTATCTCTGACATTGAAATGAATTAATCATTGAATGTAGAAATGGTAAAGATGTTTGGACGTCAAAGCAAAAGTATGATATGTCCTCGATGGACCAAGGATTTTATCTATCGAAATTTGCATGATGGATCAATAAAGAATGATAACAAATGATGTATATCCTAAAGGATATTAAAAATGAAGGCATTAAATGCGGAATAAGGATTTCTCTGAAAATATTTTAAAGTAAGAATATATGAGAAATATATTCCTAAGAGCAATAGAGAGGAAAGGAAACTGAATTATTCAGATTGAATTAAGAATGGATGATAATGACGGATGCCATGTTCGTAGGGTGAGGATCTAGATGGTGATCATCGAACTACTTGCGATTACTATATGACTGGCAAGGCTATAAGATAGAAATCTCATGAGAGTACGCTTACCGTATAGATAGTGGTTCGGTTTTGGTGATAATATTATCGGGAAAAGAACTTCAAGCTACTTTGTTAGAAATACCTATATGGATTTCTTAGAACTTCACCTAGAAGGAGTTGCGAAGAAAATGGATTATTATATTGTTCTTTCACCAATGGAAAGAATTACGATGGAAGTGTGTGTTTAAACGAATTAGAGTTAAACACAGGACTCACTACCAACAGAAATCGATAGATTCTGCGTATAGGGTTAGTTTATAATCTAGATTCATATGATTCTATGAAATCAAGAACTTATTGATCTTAGACTAGAAGGTTTAAGACTAAAGATTAGTCAATACCAAAAGTTAAGGTTCTATGAAGATATCATGAGCTCGAAGAAGCGATATCAAAACTCGAGGAAACAATAAAGGAAAGGATAATATGAAACGCTACGAAGAAGTACAAATTTCGAGGACGAAATTTTCTTAAGGGGGGTAGATTGTAATACCCGAGAAATTTAAAACTTTGATTTATTAATTTATTTAGCTAAATCGAGATTTGATATTAGAACGATTATTAAAATTTATAATCGTCGACGTTCATTTTTATTTCGAACGAGAAAAATTAAACGAATGACGGAGATCGAATACAGTTATACGTCGAATCAGATATTTCAATACTGGATAAATTATCCCATCAAAGCACATCATTTCACATTTCACACAACCTCCACTTTACCCAATACACTCGTCACTCTTTTCAAACCTCGTCATTACATTCGAGGTATCTATGCTGATCTCCTCCTTTTTATTCTCATGGTGAATTGAGCAAATATCATTCATCAAAATCTGACCATATTCCATTCATACATCCAACTTGAAAGATAATGAACTCCCATGTCTCGAACAAATTCTAAGGTAACATATCAAATCTTCTCTACATTTTTGGTAACCATTCTAACTATAAACACTTGTTTCGGTTCGTGACCATCCGTTCACTAATATCAAGGATTCACACATTCACGTAAAAATTTCAAGAGGTTAGCTTCAAATCCACTCATTCTACAAGTACATAATATTAAGCATTTATTTAGTTGCGAGATCCGAACTTATATTGCTTCATTCAAATCCCAAATCAAATAACAAGCAAATTCTACATAGATACATGAGGAAAATTAAACAAAAGCTTAAAACGAGCAATATAGTTGAACCCAGTCGTAATACTTGGCGAGCGAGCTCGGCTGTTGGATTAACGGAGATCTTGCGGAATACGATGAGCGACTCGGATCTAGGGTCACGGCGGCGCTGTGTGTGTGTCGAGAGAGAGCGTGCTTGCGTTCGTGTATGTTTCCGAGAGAACCGAAATGAGGGGAGGTCGCGGTGGCGTCGCGGCTCACCGTCGATGACATGCCCGGCCAGAGACGAGGCGTTAGGTAGATCGAAGGGGGGGATGGTTTCATTTTTCCTCTTGTTCGATTTTGAGATGCGTGCGTGTCGGTGCGCGTGAGGCGAGAGAAAGGCGAGGAGGAAGATCATGGCGGCGGTTCAACTCGCCAGCGGCGATGGGTTCCGCCGAGAGGCGGGGAATGCGGCGACGAGAGAGAGAGATAGATCGTGTGTGCGTGCGTGCGTGTGTGCGTGTTGTGCGAGAAAGAAAAAGCGAGAGAGAGGAGAGGCGGTCGCGGCGGCGGCGCGCCGATGGACGGACGGCGGCGTCCGCGGAGGCAGGAGAGGCAGGGCGGCGCAAGGTGTTTGTGCGGTGTGTCTCGCGTGTGTGCATGTGTGTAGTGTGAGAACAGAGTGAGTGAAAAAAAAAAGGGAGGGGGGCAGTGTATTAAATTAGGTTAGTTTAGTTTTAATTGTTTTGGGCCAAAAAGAGTGTTGGGCCGATTTTTAATAAGTGTTGGGCTAAAACTTATTTATTGTTCGGGCCTTAATCAAGTGGGCCGAATATTATTATCATTGGGCCAAGGATAATAATAGAATGTGCCTTGTCTGAAATTTAAATTGATATGGGCCTTTGAATGAATTGTTAAATGGGCTGAAAGAAGAGATGAGCTTAGTTAGTTTAATTCATTGGTGAAATATATATATCATTGGGCTTGAGATAATGGGCCAAGTTTGGACCAAAATAAATTAAATATGGGCTCTGAAATTAAATAAAAGATGGATTCTTGAATTGAATTTAAAATGGGCTTAGACTTATTTTAAGTATTGAGCTAAGAGTTTAATTTGGTAATGGACTTGAACTAATCATCTATGATCCATTAAAATTAAATAAAGGATTGAATAAATTCCTTATTAATTAAGTATGAGATTTAATTTTAGAAATTAAATTTTGAGATTAATTCCTAATTAACTAAATAATAATCTAAATATAAATTATTTAGAGTGAGTTAATTAAATTCATTAGATTGGATAAAGTCTAATTTTTAGAAATTGAATAACATAATTAATTAATTATGTTAAAGGATAATTTGAGGATTATTCTTTTTAAGTGATTTACTTATATAATGAGATGGACCTTATGTAATTTGTTACAAAGGTATGATTGGAAATAAATCCTAATTACTTAATATCTAAGATTAATTAAATTAATTTGATTGATAAATCAAATATTAATGGATTTTTATTTAATTCATTTAATTAAGTTTTAATTATGGATTTACTTAATTAAATTAGAGATTTAATTAATGAGTTGATTATGTCAAGTAGATACTTAAGAAATATTATTTCTAGGTAACTTAAATTTATAGAATGATTATTAGAAGATGATTGAAGTAGGAGAATTCTTATTAATCGTTTAGTATCGATATTGGTTTCTTTAATAGAAAATATGGGACGTGTGAGGCGAGAAACGCGAAGAAATATTGGTTATGGATGAGTTATTGAAACTCGGAATTTGTCGATCTGGCGTTAACAAGCAGCGAAGATTAGTTATGAACTTAGTATTCATAAATTATACGAAGCACGCGTGAAGAAACATTGATGGAAGGAAAGAATGCAACGACGAAGTGTCGCCTATCGTCATGACGAGACGAATCTAATAGACGAAGTATAGATTATTAACTAAGTCGTATCGATTACGAAAATCATGAAACTCAGAAACTTCAAGATTTTTAAAAGATATTAAATTCGTTAAATCTTAACGATGTTTCTCGAAAGAAATGAATGACGTATTAAATTATATTTCTTACGTTGACAAGGTCCAGCGTGGGCGTAAATGAAAAGCGACGAAGGATCGCTATCGTGTATGTCGAGAAGGTCGATTCTTAAGGTGTGCTTTTCTTTTCTTATCCTCGAGGATAAAATGATTTATTATGATGCTTTATGCAAAATGAAAAGTATTTATTTATGATCTTTCTCTTTTGAGAAATGATGAGGAAAATGATGTTTATGAAATTACACCCCAAAATGTTTATGTTTTTGTGTATGTATCCTATCAATGTGTTGGTTCTTGACAATGAATGAAAGAAAAGTTGTTGGGTCGCTCCCAATTCATGAAAAATCGAATTCGGATCACGTGCTTTATAGCACGGATTAACGTGCACACTCAAGTTATTTGTGTCTTGTAAGTACAATTCACGGCCGGTCGCGGCGACGTAGAGGAGGCCTCGCTTCTCGGCGTTCGGGATTCGAGGAAATGTTATATGAGGAATGAAAGGATATGGATCATACATACAAAGAAAATGTCGGCCATACGATTTATGAAAATGCATGAAAATGTTTAGTAAGCACGAGTATTTCAAATAAAACCTCGTGGAGTTCTTGATGGGCGATGTAATTTGATGAAAAATGTTTTAGCATGAGTCCACAGAGTGCATTCTTGTACTCGACCGCATGTTTGTTTTTAAATGTGCAGGTTGAGCTGGTGATGCGATGGAGCAATGTTGAGCAATAAAATTCTTTTGTCATTGAAAGTTAGTACCTTGAGTGCACATCGTCATATGTGTATTCACATATTTTTCGCTGCAAGAATACTAAGTCATTTATATATTATGTTTGTCAAATCTTAATCTCTTGGAAATTCTAAGAAGTATTCCTTATATGTGTCTCACAATTTGATGTTCCATGTCCTTGTTACGTTTCTTAATTCCCGTTCCGAGTAATAGTCCCTGCTAATCCGTCCTTTGGAAAAGTGGGCCGTTACAACTACGGACTCCCTCAAGTCCAACACAAAATCGAGCATGACAACAAATCCAACGTAAATTATTTAAAAAAAATTAAAGCAATTTAAATCCAGCAAAAAGTGGAGCGTTACAAAATCGATTACCAACATGGGTAACATACGGCTCTAAACCACCAAAGGAAATATTTTGGAAAATCTGAAAAAATAATATAAAAAAATAGTGGAAGTTACCCATGCATCAGATAGTCACCACGTAATTATTTGTATCCATTAGTTATGGCCTATGGGTACAGAGACCCTTTCATGTAAAGGTCATTAGCCTTTGCCGGGGGGGGGAGTAAGGTGTGGATAAATTTGGAGCTACAAAGCCTGTCAAGAGGCATTTCTCTTGATCATTTTACAAATCCAGTAATTTAAAACAAAGAATGGTATGAATTACTCAACATGTACAGGTCTTCAGACATCTATTCCAACTAAATAGATAAAAAAGAAGCATTGCGAGGTTCGGTCTTGCATTACTTCTAGAATAATTGATTCCGATCATAGCAACACATTATCGTGATATTAAATATATTATGTCTAACATATGAAACAAAACATATAATCTCAATTTAAGTGGTATTAAAGAATCATTGAACCTTGTATCTTCTATCTGGTATGATGGGATGTGTGACCGATCGGACCCACTACTGAGGCCCAAGCGATCTGGGCCTAACGTTGATAGCAGAGCCCACGCGGTTAAGCCAGCCCCCAAAACCCAGCCCGGGGCAAGAACAAGTCGGGCGCCACCCTCGCGTGGCGCACGGAAGCAGCGTCCTGCCCCGACGATGGAGGACACGCCCGGAAGAGCCCGACGATGGAGGGACACGCCGGGAAGAGTCGGCAATGGAGAGATTGGGCACGCCTTTAGGCGCAGGCTCAGATATGTATAAATAGAAGGAAAATTGACAGTAGAAGGGTTGACAACTTATTGAATGCTAAGAGCTTGTAACTACACTCATTGTACTCAAATCATAGTGAAAGTATTGAGGAATCACTCCTCCGTGGACGTAGATCTCATTAACGATCGAACCACGTAAAAGCCTTGGTGTTCTTTATTGCTTTACATAAATCTCGCATACTCACGTAACTAGATTTATCATTGGCGCCGTCTGTGGGAACCTCCGAACAAGAAAGCTTTTTTACTACAACAATGGCAAGAACACGCACAACCGCCGTCGTATTTGGCAACAACCGCGGCGAGGGACGACGGTGGTCACTCGGCGTCAGCGGAAGGAGATCGCGGATGCCCTGGCGTTCGCACTCACGAGGGCAACATGGAAGCGTCTCCATACACCATCGGGACCGCCGCCCCAACGTAGGGAGATGCCAACCTCAACGAGGACGAACAAGCAGTTCGTTCGTCCCACGAGGCCCTCGGCCGGTGGTGAGTTCCTCAACGCTAACCTTGGCGATTCAAAGCTTCTCAACAGAGGACAAAGGCGGGCCCTCAAGGGCCCCGGCCCGACAACCATGGCCACCCGAGGTTGCTCCCCTCCGAAACAGCCAGCGCCAGCCTCGGCGTGATAGCCAGGGCGTGCACCGCACCCGACGTCCGGAGCCACTCACCGCAGCCGAGCCGCCACCACTGGGTCGCCCCGCCATTCGCGGAACGCTCTCACCTCGTTATGCCGACCGAGAGCCGAGCAAAGCAGGGAGAGAAGAAAGGCGGTCGAACTCCCCGGAGGGACGATAGGCGCCGCTATCGGTCCCCACCCTCAGAAAGAGATGGCAGCGATCTCCGGGGTTCGGCCGTGCGGAGAATCATCTCCCTTTCTCCGGAAATTCTAGACACGCCCCCCGGTGATACAAGGGCACCCAATATCGGCGCCACGATGGCCTGGGGACCCTCCGGCTTCCTTTCGCCTACACCACCAACATGGCCGTCGGGGATGGAGGACTTTCACATGTGCAAAATCTTCGGAGGTGTTGATCTCCCAACGCCCGCCGGTTGGTTCACTCGCTCGCTCATGAGCAGTATACTGCGCTTCGAGGACCTCATGGATCGATTCAAATGGCGCTTCTATCGGAAGATGCCACCTCGACAACTCCTCCGATTTGCTCACAATCCGCCAGGCGAGGATGAGACGATGTTGAACCGTCTCGAGGTTCATCAAGTCGCTCAAAATTGGCGGTAATGATCTATACATCATCAGCGTTCAGCGGGATCCGACCACACTTTGAACAAAGAGATCACGAGGGAAAAACCAAAGGCGGTGAGCAAACTTTGGAACTGGTGGACAACCGTCAAAGGAGGCAGTCGGATCAGAAAAATAGGAGATCTGGACGGCGAGCGAGAGAAAAGAAAGCCGGATGGCCAAAGTCGGCGGTGACGCCGAGCGCCAGACGAGAATCGAGAGAGCCTGCTGGAGTCGGGCTCGGACCTAAGCCCAACCACGGCGGCGGGCGCCTCACTGCTCAAATCAGGCGGAGATATTCGAGGCTCCACGCCGGACTCTTCCCAAAGCCCTCCTATGAAAGGAGGATCGAGAAGAGGTCCACAGAGAGAGTATTGTGACTATCACCAAGGGTATGGTCATGATACCGAGGATTATAGGAACACAGGCTCGCAGATCGACGAGCTCGTCAAGGTGGAGCCCTCAAGAGATACCTCGGCCGCCGGGCGGGAAGCGAGAAGCGTGGGGAAGAATAGCGGTGGCGACAACTACGGGCCGACCTTGCGGCGACCCGACACGAAGGCGATGAGGACGAAGGTCCCGATGTCATGGAGCAGGTCTACGTTATAACCGGACTGCCCATCGGAGCGGCGAGGTCGTCGTTAAAACGGCTCGGAGGCCGCCAGCGAGAGCAAAGAACAAGCGACTCGGGACGGTGAGAACATAGTGTTCTCAAGGAGGATCCGGTACCCAAAATAATGCCGCACCGGGCGCCATCACCATACGAGGCCGTGGTGGGTAACAAAACGTCCATCGGGTCTATGTCGACATCGGGGCCTCCGTCGGCATAATCTTCAGGCTGCTGGATAAACTCGAGGTCGGAGGTATTGAGTACTTCCGCGCCTCCCAATTATGGAGCTTCACCCAGAGGCGGTCAACCCGGCGTCATTACCCTTCCGGTTACTGTGGGGACGGGCCCCGACGGTCACCAAGGCCATTAAATTTTTTGGTCCAGCCCTCTCATGCAACATCGTCACAGGAGAGATTGGTACTCGCCACCAAGGCCGTCTGTCGGGTCTACCACCTCACCGTCGAGATTCCGCCCGGTGGGAGTGCTTAACATCCAGGCGACCAAGCGGCGGCAAAGAATGCCTACGAGTCTCAACCCAGATGTGGCCACGCCCGGGCATAGCAATTCTGAGAACCCCGAGGCCGATGCCGGGATGACTGACCGGAGCGCTTCAACTATCGACAGCGATCCTCGAAGGTCGTCCAGTCGGCACCGAGGGCCCAACAGACATCCGGCGAGTGTGTCATATAACCGAGGAATACGGGAAGTGTTCACGTGGTCCCCGATCGATATGACTGAGTGTCGCCCGAGCTCATAACTCATCGCCTCGACATTGACCCGGCTACCAAGCGGTCCGTGAGAAGAAAAGAATATTCACGGCAGAGCGGCCGGTCATAAGGGACGAGGTGACTCAACTTGAAGGCCAAGATCTTGTTCGAGGTCAAATACCGACTGGATGGCTAATCCGATCGTGGTCCAGCCCGAGGGGAGGGTGGCGCGTGTGCGTCGATTACACCGACCTCAACAAAACCTAAAAGATTGCTACCCCTCCCGAGCATTGACAAGAAGGTGGAGGCATTGGTGGGCCACGGGATGTTGAATTTCCTAGATCTATACAAAGGTACCACCAAGTCTAATGAGCGGGAGGATGCCCCAAAGACAGCATTCATCACCGACTTCGCGTGCTGCGTCTGGGAAGATGCCGCCCGGTGCGAAGAACGCGAAGCTGACCTATCGAAGGATGGTGGACGCCGTATTCAAAGATCACATTAGGCGGATCGTTGAGATCTACGTTGACAACATCGTGGTCGAGAGTTAAAAGCGGAGAGCTGCGCCGGCGACCTCGAACTATCCTCCATTTCTCCTCGTCGGTGACCTCAAGCTCAACCCACAAGTGTACATTCATGGTAGGGCAGGTAAGTTCACGGGATCTTGGGTTTCTCAAGAAGGCTGAAGGCAAATCCGACCAAGGTGAAACTGTCTTTGGACATGCAGTACAAAAACCATCCGTGAGGTCCACAAACTCACCGGATGCCTTGCATCCTCGGCAGATTCATCTCTGGTGCTGAGAAAGCTTCCTCCTTCTTCAAGATCTTGAGAAGACTCGGGACTTCGCTTTGGGGGAGGAACACCAGTCGCCTTCATGCGGTGAAAGAGTATCTCGACCGACACCCCCGACCGCCCCCAAAACAAGGTGAAATCCTCTCTTTATATTTGGCCGCCTCGGACGAGGCCATCGATCTCGATCTTGATGCGAGATGAGGCGGACGGAAACTCTCCATCTACTTCGTTAGCCGGGCTCTCAAAGGACACGAGGCGAGGTACACCGACCTCGAAAGGTAGCGGCCTTGGTGAGCGTCAGCGGCGCCTCGACCCTACTTCCAAGCTCGCTCAGTCCGGTGCTAAGCGACTTACCCTTGAGATAAGTTTTGTCAAAGCGGAGTCATCCGGACGTATAGCCCAGTGGGCCTGGAGCTCGTGAGCACGACATCTCGTACTCTCCGGGCCGTCCATAAAAGGACAAGCTCTGTGACTTCTGGTGGAGGCCAAATTCACAGAGGTAGGCTCTACCAGCGAGGTCACTCCAACTCCCGCCCTCACAGCGGAGGAAGCTTTCCTTGCACCGCCCGATGGTTCTTGGCGGATGTCGTGGACGGGCTTCATGCAAAGCAGGCGCAGCGGTGTATCCTCTTCCTCGGCGGATAAGCAAAAAGTGACCTCGCCCGGTTTACCTTCCGACCACCAACAACGAGGTGAAGTGCAGGCGATCTCGGGACTCCGCCATGAAGGAATTGAAAGTGGACAAGGTCCGGATCTTGAGATTCTCGGTCGTGGTAAACCGGGTCCCTGGCGGATCTGAGGCCAGGAGGATCGAATGAAGCAATACCGAGAAAGCGAAGGAGATGCTAACCTCGTTCGGTGCTTCAAGATTCATCGAATCCCGAGGGAAAACGAGCCGGTGGCGTCCTCGACAAGTTAGGCTGCGTCATCAACAAGTCCACCGGTGGAGGAGGTTCATTCGAAGCATCGCGAGTCCGCGTCGGCATCATCATCGAGATAGAGCGAGGCGGATGTCTCCCATAAAGGCTATCCGGGAGGCGGCAAGACTACCTCAAGATCGGCTCGAAGCCAAAAAGATGATGGCAAAATCCCGAGAAGTACCTCATGCATGAGGCGCTCTCTGGAAGTCCTACCTTCAACCCTCACGAGATGCCTCGGGCGGGAGGAAGCCGACTACGTGCTCAATGAAATTCACGAGGGTCTTGTGGAGTCACATGGTCATGAGCTCTCTCAAAGAAGGCGGAGGTCGGGATATTCTTGGCCCACCCTTATTCAAGATTCGGCCGAGCTCGTCAAAAGTGCGAAGTGCCGCCCACTCCACGGTCAGGCGCCTCGGACCGATCTAAGCGACTGCGAGTCCATGGTCTTTCATGCGGTGGGGATCGACATCGTTGGTCCGTTCGGTAGAGCACCGGTCGACCGATGCTTAGTCGTAGCCATAGACTACTTCACAAAATGGGTCGAGGCCGAGCCACTTTCGAGCCTCATGGCGGGAGGATTGAGACCCCGTGTGGAAAATATAGTCGCGCTTCGCATACCGCACATTCGGTCTCGGACAAGCGGCGCCCGGTTCGTCGATAAAAATTTCAAGGTGGTGTGAAGAGCTCCGGATCGAAGCAGCGCTTCACCTCTGGTCACACACCCGCAGCGAATGGTCGACCGAGGGTGACGAACCGCTGCGATCGTACAAGGATTGAAGAAAGGCTAGGCGAGCTAAGGGTGATTGGGCTGAAAATCTCCTCAAGTCCTCTGGTCCCTGAGGACAACACCCCGGACTCGCATGCGGAGAAACCCCTTTCGCCCGGTCTACTTGCATCGAGGCCGTCATACCTACCGAGATCGGCGCACCAAGCCCTCGCACTCTCCGCCGACCACCAATAACGAGGAAGACTGCGTGCCAACCTTGATGCTCTCGGGGAGAGCGCGAGCTCGCATATGAAGCCAAGTACAGGGCCGGTCGCGCGGCACTACAACAAAGGTCAAAGCCTCCGTGACTCCAAGTAGGCGACCTCGTCCTACGAAATAATGAAGCCGATGGGGTGGCGTCTTAACAAGCTGGATCAACATGGGAAGGCCCATACCGCGTTCACGAGGACCTCGGCAAAGGGGCTTACAAGCTAGCTCGCCTATCCGGTGCACTTATCCCAGACACGGCACATCACTCATTTAAGGAGTACTTTACATAGCCGATTTCGGATCGGCATCATGTTAGTCCTTTATTGTTTTGCCAAAGTACGATGTTGATTACATATTGATAAAACATTTATTTTTCTAATGAATATTTCACCCGTCTCATATCTATGTGAACATCCATTCGGATATAACACATCTAAACCTTCACGAGGGGCGCCTACGAAGATGAAAAACCCACTAAGTAGGGTACTCACTGTCGCGCCGCACTCACGATTACTCATTAAATTGAACGTCTCGGTCAAGGCATACAGACTACTCATTAAATTGAGCGTCTACATGCACGCATACTGATTACCCGTTAAGTTGGAACATCTACATGCGAGAAGACATCCGGATCGGATCTCGTCAAATTATGCCCTTTATTTGGGAAGATATGCACTCCGGTACAGTCTAAATGCATTAACGACTACAAACCGAGTTCAAGTCATATACAAGTCAACCGGCTTCCGAGCTCGTTCATACCCCTTTATTTGGGAAGATATACATACATGTCTCGATCTAAATACATTTACGACCAAAGCGAAGTCCTAAGCTATGTTTGTACCTCTCGAGGGAAAACATACACTTGAAAGCAGTCTAAATACATTTACGACTACATACTAAGTCTAAGCTATATACAAACTCATTCGGGCCTCAGAGCTCCACCTCGCCAGGTCTTGCCGGCGCACGATCTGAACAAAATCACCGACTTGGCGATGTACACTGGAATGAACTCGGTGCCCGACCCGGTCGATGAGGCCGGCGTCGCGGCCTACTCCAGCTCTTGGGCGTGTGGGAGACACCCGACTGAAGTGGAGACCCCGTGCCATGGCTGCTCCGGGAACACTCAGTGACCTCGGGCCACCCAGACCTAGAAAGGATGAACTCCCACTCCCAGGCTTGTCGCCCGGGCACAGTGCGACCACGCCCCGACCTGCTCTCTCCTTCCATCGGACACGGAGCACGGGCGAGGTCCTCGCTCTTTTGAAAGTGGGCGGGCCAAACAATCGGAACACCTCGGCATGATCGGCATAGCCGCCCCACCTCAGGCGCTCTAGCGCTTGGGCCATCTGACCTCGTTGCGGGCGGGGCGGCGTCGTTCTTGCCTGAGTTCGTGCTACGGGCATACTCCACGATGGGTCGAGGCGATCTTTAAAGCTCTTGCTATTAGGCCCTCCTCGTCCCCGGACTATGCCTCGGCGAGCAAGCCACGCTCGGTCATCGACACGATATGGTGACCCCACCAGATTGGCGGATCACCTTCTCATATTCAAGATGCTCCTCCGAGATCCGAGCCAACTTCTACATCGTCGGCTCGATTTGCTCTTCGCATTGTCGGCGCCCCAGATCACGTCAGAGATAATCCTACCCCGGCCCCAAGGCGGCGATCCTTAGCTTAAGAGTCTCGTTTTCGGCCGAGGCGAACCACTTCGCGATCGGCCTCATGCAACTTCCTTTCGTTCGGTGGCGATGCCGGTGACATCCATCTTGGCGAACACAGGTCGGTTTGGCGAGGACCGACTCCTCCGGTCGTCACCTCTTCATCCTTCTCGGCCAGAGCACCTCGGACTTCTTCGGCTTTGTCGGTGGTCGTGATCAAGTCCGATGTATTGAGAGTGAAGTGCTAAAATAAACAAGACAATACATTTCAAATGTTGTGTTTATTACTCAAAAGTGGAAAATTATTACAAGGGCTCGGGATCCTATCGACCCGGCGGTTCACCTATTACATCGGGTCCGCGACCTCGGGCTTGTTGCGGACCCGCCGACCTCCTGCGCCCCTGCGATGCTCATGCGGTTGGCCCTCGGTAGGAAGCTCAAGACCTCCTCCTCCTCCTCGGCTTCGGCCGCGCCTCGGCAAGTAGCTCACAAGCTCGGGATCTTCATCCTCCTTGCCGGGCGGCGACCTCGGCCGTCGAAGGGTCGGCGGGCCGCCAGGCCTCCGGCCTGGGAAGGAGCCAACACAGAGATCACCGGGCGTAAGCCTTGTTTAGCTCCGGAGGTCGACCTCGGTCCAGCCATGCTTGACCTTGTCGGTCGGGCATGGCGGCGCCGGCTTGGTGATCGACACCACCCGGCTTCAACACGGCGGCAAGTTCGGCGATGAAGCCGAAGCTCTCCGACTCGATGAGCTTGCGGCGAAGGCCCTCAACATTGGCCTGACGACGCGCCAAAGGCACTCGTCCCATCGGCGAGCTCCTTCCCGGCGCGGCGACCTCCGCGCCCTCCTCCGGCTCCCCGAGCGGCCTCCGGCGCCAGCCTTCTTTCGAGGCGGCCTCGCGGCGCCCTCGCCTCGGCCTCCGCCCTCGCGGCTGGTGCAACGGCCTCCGCATCTGCTCGTGCAGCAGCGAGCTCCCGTTCCAGCATCCCGCATCGAGCAGAGCTCTCGGAGATGTACCCAGCAATACGTTGCAGGTCCCCGATCATCGAGCTCGTTTCCTAAACACAATACAAGTTAGCACATATCACGAACACGTAAAACCGGTGCGGGGGCTTTTATACTGTGGGAGGGTGCGGCGAGCCGGAGCCAGCACCACGTGCTCGATGAGGGCTGAATCGCTTCTCTGGGACGGACTCGACCCGACAAAGGCTCTATCACGATTGGACCGAGATCGTCAACCTTCTTGGTGCTTGGCAATCCCGCCCGCCTCGCCTTCGGAGGCTCGCTGCGTGGCGGGAAGACCTCCTCTTTCAACGTCGACTTCACTGCACAACAAAGAAAAATCGCATCAACTCGAGGAGGTCGGTGTACAAAACAAGAGAAGGGTGCCTCACCCATCTCGGACCCCGACCCGAGTCCGGGACATGTATGCTCAACCCGGTGTTATTGAGGTCGTCCTCGGTAAATTTATGGAGACCTCACCGAGCATGTTGAGCTGCTCCTCTATGTAGCCGAGGGGTTTCAATTTTATATCACGAAATTTACCCAACCCCACTTGTAGCTCGGTACCCATCGACCCATAAAAAAGTATTTACTTTGCCACTTGAAACCTTGGAGGTGGGCCACCTAAATGGTGCCGAGGCGAAAATAGTACACTCCTCTTGTACACTTGGCTGAAAAATCGCATCAAGACTTCAAGGAGAACTCCTCAAATAGGCCATAACAAGAAAGCCCCGTCTCAACTCTGACCTAATAGAATTTGGGGTGGCAGCGGATGGGAATTTGGAAATATTCACGAATGTGCAAAAAATGGGAGCTAGAAATCTAAGACCCGCCTCGGGCATCTACGTGCACCGTCAAAAACCCTCGGTGAGCCAAAGCTGATCACGGGGCCCGGCAGGCACCACGAGCCTCCGCCGTGGCAGATGGCCTCCTTCCCGCCCTCATTACATCGGCGGTGGTCGGAGATGATTTAACATCCCTAGCCTTATACCCATCCCAAGGAGGGTATTTCCGACACTCTCGCGCTAATACTAAGAGATCTACCCCCCAAGGTATGGCACATAAAATCCCTAATCTCAATAATTTCATCAAGAGGGAGGGTGGAAGAAGAACCCGGAGAGGAAGAAGATGTAGAAGTCATACTTACTTTTTTAAAAAGAAGGGCTCTCGCTGCTTCAAGATCGGACAAAGATTTACGAAAACTCGAAAATTTGGTGCATTCTTTTTACTCTGGAGCGAAGAGGAGAAGAAAGTGAACAGTTTCCTCAAGCGGGGCTATTTATAAAGTGAATGGGCGCTTTAAACGGCCGTTTCAACTTCCACACGTGCCTACCCATGATTGGATGTGGAGTCCACGCGCGCACACGGTTCGAGTGCCCAACCACTGGCGCGTATGGCGACGCTAGCGTAAGATAGACCGCCGATCGACCGCAATCATCACACGGACCCCGGCGTCCTCGAGCGGCGCCTCGGTCGTGCCTCGGCGCCCAAGTAACGAGGGCATCGGATCGGACCTCGGCGCCTATCAGCGGACTTCGTCCCTACGAGAATATCTCCATCAGATCGAACCTCGGCGTCGTCATCGCGGACTTCGCCCCCTACGAGAATATCTCCATCGAGATCGGACCTCGGCCTTGCCCCAGATTCGGTGCCACTCAGCCACACCTCGGCATCCCTAGAAGGTGGTCACTCGGGGCGAACCTCGACACCATCGGCATGACTTCTCCATCTAGGTCCACCTCTCGGATCGGACCTCGGCATCCTCCGAAGAAGCGGTGCGGTTCAGATCGGACCTCGGCGTAACCTCGCGAGGGTCGTTATCGAGTCGGACTTGACTTCCTTACAGAGCACATCTTTGTCCGGTGACGGACATTGTTTCCCAGAACCTCTTAATGAAAGAATCAGTAAGAAACCCAGCAAGACCATCCACCAACCACTCTGATAGAAATGAAGATGCTCGTAGAAGCTCCTGAACTCCATAAGGATACTGTCATCTCAGGAGCAATGAACACTTGTGTGTATGAACCAAATGGAAATGATGCAGAGAGGTAATCCTCATAGTGGCTGGTGAAAAGTATGCAGAAAATTAATATTGGATCAGACAAAGTTGACTGAAATTACGACTGCTTAATACACTAATATTGTTCTAAAATATGGCAAAATAAACTCGACAAGATAAGTGAATTTCAAATACTGTTATATGATTCAGGGGTCACAATCAAGACAACAAAGATCAATATTAGGTAATACCTGAAAGCATTGTAGAAAAACACACTGTATTCCGCAGCTTTGACAAGTTAGAAGGTAAACAGAAGTATGAGAGAGCTTGTCCCATAAGGACAGCCCAATGGTTAAGGTGGATTCATGTGGCCGAGAGGTCACATGTTCGAACCCCACCAAACGCCTCTATGGGTTTGAGCCTGTCACACCTGGTTTTCCAAGTGTGGTTTACCTGTCTTGTGTGGTTTGCAGGCTATTGCACAGAAACGTGGGTTTACCCAGTGCGCATCTTAGGTAGCGGTTGCAAGTTCCCCATGATACAAAAAAAAAAGTATGAGAGAGCGAGCCACGATGTCGATCGGGAAGAATTTCAAATGGTGCAACTGCCAGATATATCCACTGAGCAGCTACAGGAACATCTAGTTTATAAACATGTCTTCTGTGGTGGATCATCCTCAGTCAAAACCTACAAAAGAGGATTTGTTAGTGACATTTTAAACAAAAGAAACTATCCTGGCACTGTTAAAGCATAAAGCACTCAGGAATTATAAGTACGTGATACGGAGCAAGAGTCGGACGAGCATGGGCTGGGCGAGAGCGAGGAGCCGCAACCGTTGCTGGTGTACCGAAGACGGGGACGGGCTTAGACTCACGGTTCGTGGGCTGGATTGATTGTAATTTAGTAATTAAGTAGTGGGCTGATGGGGCAGATTGTAATAGTGATTAGTGTGAGTACTTAAGGCACTAATTAGGGTTAGGAATGTTTTATCAGATTTTTAAAGTAATTAGAGGAGCCGCAGGCTAGCAAGCGGGTTTTACCGTTTGAGATTTCAGTTTTTATCAATTGGTCCGACTTGCTGGATCCCGACCCGTTACCATGATGAATACCCGATCAAACATGGAGCGATTTGAGAAGATTGAGAATGAGCAGATGGAATTGAAGGGCAAAATGCAGGCGACGAATCTGAAATTGAAGGAGATCAAGGCTCCTTTGACTGAACTATCACGCGCGATCATGCAGGCGTCAGGGTCGTCGGAGTCGGTGACCGGGCGGCGCACTGAGGGAGGGGAGTCGTCCGAGATAGTATTTTCGGAGGCACCAGCAGGAGTAACCAACCACGAGGTGATCAATTCCGTGCGGCTTCCAAAATTTGATGGATCTGATCCCATCGGATGGTTGGCTCGCGCCAACCAACAGTTTGAACTCCACGACTTGAAGCCGGAATTGAAAGTGGCTGCAGCAATAGTTGCGATGGAGGAATCAACTCTATATTGGGCGACATGGCTGCGATCTCGGAAGCCGGGGTTGACGTGGGAGGCATTCTCACAGGCTTTAGTCGTACGTTTTGATACGCGGTTCAAGGACAACCCCTTCGAGCGATTAGCCGATTAGAAACAATCAGGATTGGTGGAAGATTATGTCAATCTTTTTCATGCAACTAGCGAGTCAGGTTCCCATATTAACTGAAGACAATTACTTAGGCTACTTCATGAAGGGGTTGAAGGATTCGATAGGGGTTCGTTGTGCCTCCTACGAACCCGGGACTTGGAAACAGCTATGGAGTTAGCAAGGGACATTGAGGATAATTTATCCATGACGATAGGAGGGTGTCAATTCAGGAGCTTCGGCAATCACCTTCCACCGCGAATGAACATTTTTTCACAGCAGAATTACACAAATCCAGGTTCAACAGCCAGCAGTGGCCATGGAGGATCAGGCGGCAGCAGTGTTCAGGGAAGATCAGGCGGTAGTATTTCTCGACCGTCCGATCGGCCTTCCGCTGCGCAGCCGGGAGCATCGGGTTTGTCTACTGCTCGATCTCGGTTCACTCGCATCTTGCCTCAAGATTTTGCGATTGAGAGCAAAGGGGCTTTGTTTTCACTGCAAAAAGCTTACACGCCGGGACACGAGTGCCCCCTTAAGCAGCTACGGGTTATGTTAGCAGAAGAGATGCGCCTCTGGACCTCCAAAACTTAGAGTATGACGAAATTGGCGAACAGGTAATGACTAAGGAGCATAAGGAATCGTCAGATGAGGAAGGGGCATTTCCCATTTATTCTATGGCGGGCATTTGAAGCCCCCGTACGATGAGATTGCATAGGGTGATGAGAGGGCGTACAGTGACGGTGCTCATTGACAGTGGCACCAGCCAAAATTTTATTTCTTCATCATCATTGGTCAAGACCATGCGACTCATGCCGGACATGACCGGGAAATTCGGAGTTCAGCTAGGTGACGAGAGGCGATAGGAGTGTACTATGGTGGCAGATTATTTTGTCTTCTCACTGGAAGGGGGGTCGATATCATTTTGGGAATTGCGTGATTAGCAACTTTGGGCGAAGTTAGTACGAACTAGGAGACGTTAACCATGACCTTTGAGTGGAAGGGGAGAAAGGTGACACTCCGAGGAGATCCCACCCTCTGCCACATCCCCGTAGGACTCTGAGCCCTGACACGGACCCGCGACATAGAGTTTTGGGCGGTGCTATTGGAACATGAGCCGGCAAGGTTGTCAGAGCCTAACGACAGTCGTTTGGCGGAGACACTAGAGCAGTTCGGGGAAATTTTTGGGGAGCCGCACGACCTTTCCCCACGACGTGCGATCGATCATCACATTGAGCTTGCCCCGGGAGTGAAATCGGTGTATGTACGCCTCTATAGGTACGGTCACATTTAGAAAGATGAAATTGAGAAATTTTTGGATGATATGTTGTTAGCCGGGATAATACGACCGAGCTCAAGCCCTTTTTCTAGTCCGGTCTTATTGGTAAGGAAGAAGGATGTGAGTTGGCATTTTTGCGTGGACTATCGGGAGTTGAATAAAGTAACGGTTCCAGATAAATACCTCATTCCAGTGATACAAGAGATTTGGATGAGTTAGATGGGGCGGTGGTCTTCTCGAAGATTGACTTGCATTCGGGATACCACCAGATCAGAGTGGCTAGTTTCGACGTGCACAAGACGGCGTCTCGAACCCATAGTGCCCATTACGAATTCCAGGTGATGCCCTTCGGACCGACAAACGCTCCTGCCACTTTCTAATCGGCCATGAACGATTTATTTCGATCCTATTTGAGAAGGTTCGTATTGGTTTTCTTCGATGATATTTTGATTTATAGCCATACCTGGGAGGAGCATCGGAACACTTAGTCCAGGTCTTACGGATCTTGAAGGAGAACCAATTCAAAGCTAATCGAAAAAAGTATTCCTTTGGATGTCTTAAGGTGGATTACTTGGGGCACATCATTTCAGTCGTCGGTGTGGCAATGGATCCGTGAAAATCAGCGCTGTGGTGGAATGGCCACGGTCCGAGATCATCCCGGGAGTTGCGTGGATTCTTGGGGTTAACCGGATATTATCGACGGTTTATTCGAGAGTATGGCCTTGTTGCTTGAGGAAAAGAAGAAAGAAAAGATTGAGAAAAGATAAGAAGGCAAGAAATCATGAATAGACTACAAGAACTTAGAAGAAAATAATTTGCCATATCAAAAAATAAATCATGATCATTTGCTGTGAAAATGTTGGCTTATGCTTGGAGCATAATTATGGCAGTTCCAATTTAAATGTTGGGATCAATTGTTATGGTAATAGCTTACTACGTAGCCATAACAAACCTCATTAAATGTCTCCTTTTTAGTTTGTCTTGACTATAACAAATTACAATTGTTACTTTGGTTATGAATCTTTGTGTATCTATGTTTTGCAAATGTTAGAGCAACGAGATTTTGTTTTAAAATGGTGGAAGCAAATTGGGCCGTATCTTGGGGTGTTTGGACTTTTGAAAATAAGAAGGTAAGTTGACCAATCTTTGAGATATATGAGCTCCCAAATCAAATGGCCCTATATTAAAATCTTATTTTGATAACAATAAGAAACTAGAAGTTAGCATTTTACATTTAAAAAGAAAAATGAAAAGAAGAAGGTATAACGTGGCTATCAACATATTGGCCCAAAAATGAGGTTGTGGAAAGGAATGGGCCAAATCTTTTAACGTATGGGCCTAAAAAATCACAAAGCATGAACTTCCAAAATATGGGCTACACAAATAGCCAATGAATAATTGTTGTGATTATCTGCCGCTTGAGGTTTAGTTTGGGTAGCCAAGTTAAAATGGAGCAAAGTTATAATACAAATTCAAATCCAATAACTCATAAATGTGAGTATAAGCTGGCTGTGTAATTAAAACTTGGGCTAGTATAATTAACTGTGCTAACCTTGGTGTGGAAGTTGTGCATTAACGTAATGCTCATAACTTCCCTCTATACCTAGCTGCTATCGAAGCTCCAACAAATGACTAAGACTTGTTATGTTTATAAATTCAAGTTCTAAATCAAATTCAAATCCAAGAACTCCTAGAAACGAGTATAAAATTTCTAACAAATTGAAAACTCCCAATACAAATATAAATTATTTACAAATTTAAATTCAAGAACTCCTAAATATGAGTATAAAATGTTTATAAAGTCAAATTCAAATCCAATAACTCCTAAGTAGGAGTATAAACTGTCAACAAATTCAAATTCAAAATCAAATTAAAAAAAAAAGAACTTCCTGATAATAGTTTAAACTATCTAAATGAATTTCGAGACTCTTCAATTTTCAAGACAATTCGTCCATGAACAAGCCTCGATGGGGCAATTTGTGGGCATTAAAAAAGTTACCGAGTTATTTGTTTTATATTTTGGGATTACATTAATTATGATTTCAAAATTAAATATAGATAATTGATATTTAATTATGTGGATTTATGGTATAATCAAAAGTTGTCATATATCAAAATACGTATAAAAGGAAATAAATCAAAAAGATCGTGCCCTCGTCCCAAGATCTATAGGCTTAAGCCTAAAAGCCCATTCATAAACTTCTCAAATTAAGTTTTCCTACAACTATAAATATGGGGTTTAGGAGGCTCATAAACACACAAATTAATTGAAGAGCTCAAACATTGAAGGAATTCTCTACAAAGTCTCTCCAACATTTAAGATGTCTTCAATATTCAAAACATTCTATTTCCAAATTATCCTGACGAATTTCAATACGGAAATAAGGTGAAAACCCTCCGTATTTGTGTTCAAAATTGAAGATCTTCAAGGCGTTCTTCAAAATATTAAATCAAATCCAACAGTCAATCTGAAAACAAGATCAAAGTCCTTCAGATCATCGTCATCAAATACATATACTTCGAAGAACATTCAAAGATCGTTTCAGAATTCAAATTGAATAGTAGAATTTGAGGAGACAATAGAGATTGAATTCGCACAATTCTACTTTGATCCAAAATATATCGATTTTGTATACAAATTCGTGTTTATCAAATTAAATATGAAAATTTGTGTTACAAGAGGGCGATTTGGTGACAAAATATTAGAGATGTGATAGGCGGAGCTTGCACTGACAAACAAATTTGGGCTTTCGGATCTTGATGATGGAGTTTGTATCTCATGTTCCATAAGCAACCATGAATATGGTTTCTTGGCAGTGGAGACAATTTCTAATTTATTAAAATTTTAATTTGGGGGTTATAAAGTTAATAAATAAATTAATTATTATTTTTACTATGTTTTTATAAAGAAGCTATAATGAGAAATTTTGTGGCTATTGGGATCCAACAACTAGGCATGCAATTTGTGTCTGTTTTTGTTATGTTTTTTTGGGGGATAAAGACGTGGTTGTTAAACTAAAGAAATGGAAGGACTTGGACGACCTAAGAAATGGGCCATAACTAATGCAAAACATTAGAAGTCGTTTCATCGTAACTCAAAATGGCATATGATTGAATATGAACTTGGGGTTTACCCAATGTGTACCCAAGATAGCGATTGTGGGTTATCCATGATATCAAAAAAAATAAAAAAAAAATAAAAATAAAAATAAAGTGATCACTCACATGTTCAAAAATTATGATATCCATACACCTATATGACATAAGATGTGGTACGTATACCTCTATCGAAATAACTATTTTACTCATGATTGGTCAATGACACATCACTATATTGTCCTTCAGCTATGTACATAAAAATACCCCCTCTCCTTCTAATGCAAATGTGCACTTCCATATTTCACCACATTCTTCAAGATTCAGGTGCTTAGCTGACGCGTCAAACTCCATCACCGGACGCATCCCTCTTACTCTTTTTTTTGTATACTTTAATTTGGTAAGAAGTTTGGCAGAACCGTCTCATTCTCCTTATAGTTATGGTTCTTCAACCAACAGTCTGCACAATATATTTCACTTTGGTACTCATGAAAACCTTACCTTATTCTATCAAATTCCACCTTCTTTGTTCATAAATTCTCAATCCTATCAATATATTATATATGTTGGAAATCAGTGAATAAATAAATATTTATTATATATGTGGTGACAACTATATATGTGGTCAAGTTGTCAGGAAGCTACTTTGATCAATATTTTGAGTGATGTAACGTTTAATTTTATGAAATTAAACGGTATAGGATCGATCTACGTTTCGAGTAGATGATCGTGGTGTATTCACATTCTCAAATCCGATTTCCGATGAGTGAGAAATAATAGATCAAAGTTGATCACTTAAATATGAAATTATGTGCTTAAGGGGATAAACATGTATTAATTAATCCTTATCTCACATTGATTAATGAATCTTCATTAATGGAAAAAACTTGTGTACGCGCCACCGTTTGGTGCGCGCACACTTGTTTTTCATTTTGTTTTTTTTTTAGTATTTTATTATTTAATGTTATGTCTTTTGTTTTATGACAAAAACTTATATTAAATATAGCAATTAAGGATAATTAGATTTTTTAATTAGAATTTATTAATTCATTATGATTTATTAATTCATAATTAGAATTTATTAATTAACAATTAGGGTTTATTAATTCAAAATTAGGGTTTATTAATTCATAATTAGGATTTATTATTCAAAATTAGGGTTTATTATTCAAAATTAGGGTTTATTATTTTCAATTAGGGTTTATTAATTCAAAATTAGGATTTATTATTCAAAATTAGGGTTTATTAATTCCAAATAGGGTTTATTAATTCCAAATAGGGTTTATTAATTCAAAATTAGGGTTTATTATTCAAAATTAGAGTTTATTAATTCAAAATTAAGATATATTAATTTAAAATTATATTTATTAATTTATAATTAAAATTTATTAAATTAATTAATTTTAATTAAAATTAATTTAATTAATTAATTAAGATTAATTAACTACTTAATTATTGATTAACTAATTAATTAATTAGGGTGGTCTCACTGCTTGGCGCCTTATGAGACCACCTCTTCATTAATTGTGTATATAAGTGGTTCATCGAACACTTAGTATAATTATGTGCACAAGTGATGAACTGGAAAAATCCATACGCACGCCGCCGGGCCCGGGCCCAGGTTCAGGCCCGACCCGACCCTTCCCGACCCGGACCCAGGCCCAGCCCGACCCGACCCGGCTTCGGTTCCGGTTCCGTGGATCGTGGATCTTGGATCTTGGTCTTTGGGCTTTTTCGTGGACCTGGTTCCGTGGTCCATTGCCTGTATATTTTGGATCAATGTTTGATCGAGCCAAAGATGAAGTTGGTCCGATGCCCAACTCGTGTGGCCCAATCCGTTGGGCCTGTTGTGCACTTGAAGAGACGTCCGAATCGTCCAATGAATATGGACGCCGCGCGTTGTCAGATTCGTCGAATCGCTTGTAACGCCCGACATGATGGCTCTGCGGAAGCGTGGGTGTAACTCCCACATTGTCTCTAGAAACCGTCGTGTAACCCTCTCGCACTTAATGAGGGACATAACTCGTAACACCCGACATCAATGCGGTGTTGACTCAAAGATGCTTTCATGGGGACGACGCCTATAAATAGGACATGTCTCTCAAAGATTAGCCACCTACTGTCAACTTGCATACTCTCTGCATTCTTAGCTCGTGTATTAGCTCTATCCTCGCCTCCGTCCAATTCGTCGGAGCTCGTTGGTCTGCGGTGCCATGCTGCCACCCACGAGACACTGCCGTTTTATTTTTGGGGACGATACACCAGAATCGAGAGCACTATCGGGGCATATCTCGTCATGCGGAAAGAGACCTTCTCGACTCGGCATCTGTCTACGGTTTTTTGTTTCATTTGTTTTTTGCAATACTGGTTAGTTCATTGTTAAGTTTGATCTTCTTCCACTTTTCTGTTTTCGAGTTGTAATACGTCCGACAAGTTCTATAGTATTTGTACACCTTTTCCAACAATATATTATTTTACCCATTACACTTATTATTCTAGATAGTATTATATAGAAACACGTATGTATGGATAATCAGTATTAGGATATTACTCTATCGATTTAAATGAGTCACTGTTATTAACCTGATTTACTGGAATTTGTAAAATTGTTATGTGAAGAGATATAATTTAAGGGCTTTATTTGTTTGGCGGTCCAAGATAATACTTTATATATTTGACTATGATGTATTTTACAAATAGTATGCATCAATATTATGTTTGCTATTATCTTAACTTACCTGTATAATATATAAATTACGGTGCGATGTCGGAAATATGTGATGCAGTAGAGCGTTAAACAAATAGTTAGATCTACCTTAATAAAATACATACCTCAAAGAACAAAAATAAAAAGATAATAAATTAAATTAACTAATTAATATCTACGGTAATTTAGTAAAAAATAAACGAATATGATAGAATTATCTTACGTAATGCATCTCATCTAAAACGTGCGATACAGATGCAGAAATTTTGTTTTTATCAACAACGTTGATTGTTGAAGAAAAAAATAAGCAATTCGAAGAAACACAGCACTGTTAAATAGTTAAAGGGAGAAAAAGATGAAGTGAAAATCGGAAAATTATGAAAAAGTAGTAACGTTAGGTAGAAGTAGTAGAACACCAGAACATTTAGTAGGCCCATCAGATAATACCGAAGTCTTCTCCCCAACCGCGCCCCTGGTGGCGTAGCGTAGCAGTCTCCACTCTCCAGCCGTACCCGTCCTCCATAGCCGTTTTCAGTCGCCGCCGACAAATAAGCTGCTCTAACGCGGCGTAGGTTAGCGCCAGGCTGGCTTCTACCTGGAACACGAAGATGATAAACACGGTAACTGTGAAACGTACCAACACCATCGTCTCTCTTAATCTATGTTGTAAATCTGTGAATTGTCAAATTATGTTATGATAATTAGTTCATATTTCCCGTTCAATTTTGCATTTTTTTATGAAATTGAGATGAATGTGCGCAGCAGGAAAGTGGATCAGGGCCGTTGGTGCAAAGCCCTCGATCTCCATCGTCACAATCGCCGTATATAACCGTATCGGTGCTTGATCCAGCTAAGATGGGAAATGGAGTTCAGGCTTACATCTCCTACAAAGTTATCACCAGGGTAGTATTTAATTTATTCTGTGCATGTGCAAGAATCAAAATTTTACTGGATCAGCGTATTTGGGTTTCCATTTGTATGCGGCCATGGTTATCAGTTTACCTTAGCAGCTGGTTGAATTTAGAAGGTTATTTCAATCCGATTAATAATCGCTAGTTTGTGTTTAATGACCATCTTCCTAGAGATGCTAAAAATGAATGTTGATTTGCTCTATAGAATTTGCTGAATAAAACAATTAGCACATTCCCCTTCGATGAGAATGTGAAGCTAGGCTGAACGAGAGCCTACTAGAGTCTTTACTGTTAGTCCACGGCAGAGGGATAATATGGTATATCACAGTATAGCAATCAATACCACCATGCATGGTGCTTAGAAACCACGGAATTATTCATAATTAGCCATTAGTTATTGTAGCAAGTCTGGATATGGCTATGAGATTTCCTTGATGTGACTTACGGAACAAACCTCAAAACTTGTTTGACTTCCAACATACAATAAAGATCTGAAAATAAACCAAACCTTGGAACTCTGAGCACTGATCAAAATCGACCACCTAATGTATTATAACCAAACCATCGAGAATTACATGTCTAAATTTAACCGTGCCATTTCATTATTTGAAGTAGTTCTACAACTTCTTCCCTGAATTTCCATGTAGACTGCATCTGCCAATTCTCTGATGTCCATGAATCAAGCCTTGACATTGACTAATATTTTGATGGTTCATGTGACACTGCTAGGCCATGACAGACATTCTGTTCATGATATGATGACTTGTGACATATTTGTTATCTAATTCAATTAGTTGCATTTAGTTATAGTGACTTCCAACATACAATAAAGATCTGAAAATAAACCAAACCTTGGAATGCTCTGAGCACTGATCAAAATCGACCACCTAATGTATTAAAACCAAACCATCGAGAATTACATGTCTAAATTTAACCTTGCCATTTCCTTATTTGAAGTAGTTCTACAACTTCTTCCCTGGATTTCCATGTAGACTGCATCTGCCGATTCTCTGATGTCCGTGAATCAAGCCTTGATATTGACTATTAGTTTGATGGTTCATGTGACACTGCTAGGCCATGACAGGCATTCTGTTCATAATATGATGACTTGTGACATATTTGTTATCTAATTCGATTAGTTGCATTTAGTTATAGTGGCTATTTAGATTATAAATTTTGTTTGGTGGAAAGATGTTTAACAAAAATGAGAGTTCTACATTGAGTGTTTTGAATCTTTCATGCTATCTTTACATTGTTAATCACGATCTTCTGGATCTTTGCACCTCTGTTGAACTTTATAGTGTCCTTGGTGTTGTTGCTGTACCATTTTAAATTCACGATTCTAACCTAGATTCATGAGATAATAAACTTCAACATTTGTCTGCAGACGAACTTCCCTGAATATGATGGACCTGAAAAAATTGTTATCCGACGGTACAGTGATTTTGTTTGGCTAAGAGACCGCCTTTTCGAAAAGTACAAGGGTGTCTTCATCCCTCCTGTTCCAGAGAAGAGCACTGTAGGTAATAAGCTGAAGATGTGTCTTTCCTTTCCTCATCGGCAGTTGCAGATACTCACCATCTTTTCCAGCTTGAATAAACTGTCTTGCTTTTGCATATGGTTTTCTTCGAATTACGTGACATAGCATGAAGCTGATTTGTGGACTTCATATATTTGCGAGATTTTTGAACTATTGATGAGCATAACCTTGGCTTCTGGCACACAGAGAAGTTCAGATTTAGTGCTGAGTTCATTGAGATGAGGCGTAAAGCTTTGGATGTGTTTGTCAACCGGGTAGCTTCACATCAGGAGCTTCAACATAGTGAGGATTTAAGAATCTTTTTGACGGTTGATGAGCAGGTAATTTTATAAGCGGGAACTTTGTTCGACCAAGAAATCAAATTGGGCATTTGAAATTGTGGTTGCTTCTTAGAGACAAAATAGAACTCCATGAGAAGAGCATGTGCAACCATGCATTTAATAGGACAGGGGTTTGTCTGAAGTATTCAAGTTTCAAATTCAATTTGACATCTTCCAACTTTTGCCACACTATTCAGATTTGAAGGCCCTCTATGCCTTGAGTAAGCAATATTGCGATACTCAATGTATTGTAAAAAAAGTGGGATAGTTTTAGACTATCTATTCTCTGCTAATTTACATGATGTTATGTAGGAAGGAGTTTGAAATTGATTATATATTTTGCTAGTTCTTGCCAATTCTGTAACTTATTGATTTGCTCATCCATTTTATATGTTTCAGCTAGTTGCTATAACCTTTTAGAAATCTAAATCAGTTGAAAAGGAAATATCTAATCATTTTAAATAATCATAGGTAGAAGTCAATTCACAGAAAGAATCTCAAAAGGGAAAAGGGGTTACTCCGAAGAATAATGATCTTGAACAACTTCTGGTTTCTGGCTCGCAAGATATCTTCTTAGATTGTCAATGACAAATTTAAGAAATAAAGTCTATTCTTTTGTTTATTTTGGCTTAGCGTTCTTATACTTATTCTCGTTTCTTAAATATTTTTTTGTGATTTGCAGACAATGGAAAGAGCAAGATCCCAGGAAACTGGTATTTTCAAGAAAAAACCAGCAGACTTGATGCAGATTTTCAAGGTATCATGTTTATGCAGGATTAATAACGATCACAATTGGACCAACTAGTCTGTTAACAATGCTAGTTTGAGTTTTATTAATTCATATTGCCAGCACCAGATACTGTCTCAATATGTTTTTGTTGCGACTGAAGTAGACTAGCTGCTTTGAACTATTCATTATGTGCTTTTCATAGATGATCTTAGTATTACTTAAGCCTTTGTATGATATCCGTTGTATGTTATGTCTATCGGGCAACGGGTGAAGCATTTCATATATGACAACGGCAACCTTTTCATATTGGCAGGACGTACAATCTAAAGTGAGTGATGTCGTTCTTGGTAAAGAGAAACCGGTTGAAGAATCAAACCCTGAATATGAGAAGCTTAAGAATTATGTTTTTCAGCTTGAAGATCACCTAGCTGAAGCACAGAAGCATGCTTATCGTCTTGTGAAGAGACACAGGGGTATGCAAATATTGAATCCTTATAATTTTGTTTGTGTTTTGTGGAAATTATGGATTCTTTTTCTTTTTCCATTCCTAATTTTCTACTTGCTAGAAATGACTAATTGTTTAGCATAACTTATCTCTTAATTGCTATTTTAATGCCTGTTCCACTTCCACCTGCCCTTGTCTTCTTTTCCTTTCCCTTTTCATCCCAAACATATTTCTCTATATGATTGTATATCCATTTGCATATTACCACAGAGTTGGGACAATCCTTATCAGACTTTGGTAAGGCAGTGAAGCTACTAGGTGAATGTGAAGGAATGCTCTTGGAAAGGCATTTTCTGAGCTTGGTGCGAAATCCGAGATTTTGTCAGTTCATCTGCAGAAAGAGGTATCTTTTGAAATTGTTACTTTACTTCTTCTTAAAAAACGAAATGTTTAACTTATCATTTCCTTTTATTAGGCTCAGAACCTCTTGATGAATTTTGAAGAACCTTTAAAAGATTATGTGCTGTCTGTGCAGTCTATTAAGGTAAGTTCATGCTTTCGATTTGCAGAAGATTGCAATATTCTTAACACCAGCACGTTAATCAATTGGCTTTGTTTTCCAAGAATTAGGAACCTGTGGTATCTTGTGTATGTATTCTAAAGCACAAAAAAAGTCAAAGATGTAGTAAAAATTGAGGGTAAAATTGACTAGTTAATACCACTTTGTAGTGTGTACTTGAATTCTCATAATGCCACTGGCAATTTCCATTATCTATGATTCTATGTATTTGCATCATTTTTCTTTTGTTAAAGAATTGATTGTTCTCTGTTAATTTTGGGACAGGCAACAATAGCAGAGAGAGCAAATGCATTCAGGCACCATTGCGAACTGGCTGAAGCAATTAAGTTTAAGGAAATTGATATGTATGGTCCCTTAACTCATTACTAAGTTTTTGCATTTCTTTTGTGGATCTTGAGATTATATACCATTGGGCTTACTGATACCTTTGCTTCTTATATGAAGAGAAAGGTTGTTGTGACAGTTCCTAAACTGTATTAACTACTCAATAGTCTAATTCATTAGTAGCTTATTGTAACTAAGCATATTTATTTGCAGGAACAAGCTTAGGTTAACACGTTCAGAGAAACTGTATGATGCTGAGCATGAATACGAGGAGGTTGTCACTAATGTCATGACATTTTATCCTTGTCACATCTCGGATCTTCATTGTCTGTTTGGTAATTTGTTTTCTGATGCAGCTAAAAGCTGAGGGTGCGGAGGCCTGGAGAAGGTTCGAGAAAATTGTGAAGCTAATGAATGAAGAGATCATTCGATTCCAAGAACAAAAGACAGTAGATCTAGGTCTGGCTTTCCATGAATTTGCCGTGGGTCAGGCACAGCTGGCTAACAATATAGCGAATGCTTGGCGTAGTCTTCTTCCCAAGCTCGAAGCTTGCTCCACCTAATGAAATCAGGAATCATTAGAGGTATTCTCATCTGAGGAGGATGCGTGGGTGACTGCTATTCGTTGCCTACAGGCAGATTTCACGGTTATTTACTGTACAGACCATAGCAATTTTCATCTCGACTTGTAATTTATACCCAATTGTTAGTGGTACTTTTCTTCTTTGTTATAATCTCTAATTATGATAAGATTTTTAATTGGATTATGTAACTTTTTATTGCTAGATGATGTGAAACCCATTAGTCTTTTTATGGCTAGCTGACTTCCTACACACGTTTCTACTTAAGATTGGGTTGCTCTCACATTTTAATTTTGATAATCGATATTGAAGATGGAGAACAAGAAAATTTTGATTTCTTCTATTTATATTTGTAATTCCTAACAGTGAATTATTTTTGGAAATTAATTTTTGGACTATTGTCTCAGTTAAAGATGAATTACATAAAATGAAATCAGAATTCAGAAGACGAAACAATGAAATGATGCATAATTCTAATTTTTATTTTTGTATATGTGTTTAATGGATCAAAAATTTGGCCCCCTATAAGTTTGTAACAAAAAACCGTATGTTGGAGCTAGTTGATGCATAGTTTTTTTACTTTTTTATAATAATTCCCCCTTCCCCAAATTTTGGACTCCAAAGTTTGTAAAAATGTCTTTGAATTGATGCATAACTCTATTTGTTTTATTCTATTTTCTCTTTTATATATAATGGAAGAAATTTGGGCTTCTAAAAGTTTGTAAAATAAATTAGGGTAATTGAATAAATTTTTTTTAAGGGAAAAATATTCATATTAATATAAAGAGATATAAAAAAGATTTGGGCCCTCTAAAATAATGGACCCTGCGGTCGCCCAAGCTAGCCCATCCTTAGGGACGGCCTGTGTACAAGAGTTCATAAGTATATGTGGAAATGAGATAAGAATAATTATAATACAGTCATTTTCGTCGTCTATTTGATTAAATTGTCCAAATAAGAACAAGAAAATACAAGGTAAGAGAAGCTGACTATTGTTGTTTGTATTCCTTATCTAGACCTCAATGATTTTTGGAAGCAAGTAGGTTTTGTTGCTTTCTAAGCATAAGACAAATCTAAGCGTGATTAACAATGATTTGGACAATATTTTAATAAAATGTTGGTTGAACCGATTCTTAATTTATTGTTGGAGACAAAAAGCCTTTTGATTCTGTTTTCTTGTCCTAATTACTCATTAGAATCTCCTATGTTTTTAACAGTGGGTGAACAATTTGTGCCAAGGTGCTAATTTACCGCTGTCGCTGCCACTGAAGGTTGGTGATTGGTTGTTTCATTTACTGATAGGTGGTGCATGGTATTAGTTACTTAATTTGGTAGTTGGTGACGATCATTATTTATGGATACTACCAGATTGACAAGATCCGGGTGGAGCTAGGCTTGGTTTAATTACTATGAAGATGCAGAGATAGAAGTCCTCGTGTACATAGATTGTTTGATATTTCCCGGAACTAATAGCTCTGCTCCAGTCTTCAGAGCCATACGAAACGGGCCCAACAAAGATCAATCGCCTCCTTGAGAGCCACGAATCATGAGAAGCCTGTTGGAGGCCTTGAAGAAGTGTGTCGAAATAGCAAGACTAACTTATTAACTGCGGTTGTAAATTTTGTTCTTACATCTCTTCAGCATAATGCAGCAGTACTATATATGGTTAAACTTCTCTGTTCAGTTTTATTACATACTAACACTGTCTATAAATTTAAAATAGTTATAATCATAAAAGGTCCTGATATGTGCTGTGCTCTTTAATATAATCTTTATTCAATTTGATCCTGGAAGTTCATCGTATATTTTCCAGATTACTGTCAATATCTTATAGAATGCAAATCCTGACTAGCTCGAACACATACCATATAAGTATTAAGTACTACCATCTGTACGAGCTACGATTCACAGTTTGTGAATCTATCAAGTCCATTCGTAGATTGTCACAATTCTTACAATGTTACTGCATCATAGACATAATCAGAGTTTCATTAATCTAGTTAATGGTTTAATCTGTCAAATCAAGAAAATCATTTTCTTGGAGTACAAACCTATGACTGGCAACAAAGTTATTTTGTCATCTTTCAAATGTAATAATAAAATATAAGATCACTATTTTTCAGTTGTATTCAAGCAATAGCACACAAGAATCTAGTTCCTCCTATTTTTTATCCTTTTCTAAGACAACCGGAGAATCTAGTAAAATGTCATTTGAATCTAACTAAAGTCCTTTTTGTCCATATCTAAGTCAATATAGAATTCATTGCTAATCCTTATAACACACACACACAAATAGTCTGAAACATATTATATATATATATATGCACAATTCATAAACTTCTATTACAATTTGGTGCAACAATGGAGAAGCTACATTCATATGATTTATTTGATGGTAATAGTTATGATGTTGTAGTTGTTGGCTCCGGATACGGAGGCTCCGTAGCTGCTTGTAGATTGTCTATGGCAGGTTTCAAGGTGTGTTTGTTCGAGAAAGGGCGTAAATGGGAAGCTAAGGATTTTCCAACAGACAGTTTTAAGATTATGTCTGCTGTCAGGTTGGAAAACAAGAACTTGGGAATCAACATCGGCCGTAAAGACGCGCTGTTTCAGGTTTGCTTCATTTAAAATGTCGAAGATTTTCTTAGGCATTCTTTCTGGTGCATGGCATATTTTACCTTGTTTCTTATATCAGCAAATTGAGCTGCAAGTTCAATGTAAATTCATACACTTGCACATATTTTACCTGATTTTTTAAAAAATAGAATATTATATCTCATTTTGTTTCTGATGCATTGCAACAGTAAGCATGCAGCTGAGAATCATTCCTAGCATTCTAGCAAAAGTAGTTGATTTCACACATGGAAAATGCATTACATATTGGTAGAATTAATTTCTTGAATCTTGATGAATTCAACTTAAACATAACAAATTTAAATTAATGTTGGTTTTGACTATAGGTACATATACAAGACGATTCTCTAGCAGCAACAGCTTGTGGCTTAGGTGGAGGTTCACTAGTGAATGCAGGAGTTATGTTACCTACAACAGTTCGTGCACGGCGTGACCCTAAATGGCCTGAGTCCTGGGAAAAAGACTGGGACAGATACGAGGACTTTGCATCAGAGATGCTACGAGTACAAAGTGTTCAAACGGTGTTCCAAAATTCCAAGATCATGCAACAAGTGGTCGACAGAGAGTACAATAAGAACATCCACGAGGAAGTGAAACTGAGTATGAATTTCAACATTGAAGAATCTAGAAAGTCCCAACAATCAGCAAGTTGTCTAGCATGCGGAAATTGCCTTGCTGGATGTCCATACAATGCTAAAAACTCTACTGATAAAAATTACTTGGTCTCAGCCACTGAAGTATGTTTCTCATCATATGAATTTTTTTTCTTTATACCACTAAATACTATGAGATTTATAATCAACTATTTCACAGGCAGGATGTGCTATAAAAACAGAAAGTGAGGTTCAGTATGTGGTAAGAAATGACGATTATGTCTACAAAGAGGAATTAGGACTCAAAGCAAGAAGCAAACGACAATGGCTTGTGTTTCTCAATGAATTTGACTATGTGGCATCTGATATAGTTATACTTTCAGGTATGCTCATTTTCAGAGTATAATAATTCATTTTTTCTTGCAAAAGTAGAGCTCACATCTCGCCGTCTTGCAGCTGGAGTATTTGGTACAGCAAAAATACTTTTCCAGTCACGAATGAGAGGATTGTCAACCTCGGAGAAGCTTGGCTCAGGATTGAGCTGCAACGGCAGTAATGTAGCCTATCTTGCTGGAAGCTCGGCCCCTTTAAATGCTTATGGACTAAACGAGACACAAGTTTCGGCTTTACCTTTTCAAGAGAGACCAGGACCTTCCATTTCTTCGTCGTATACTTCATCATTGGGGTTCACCATTCAGGTGAATTAATGCGCAATCTCTTAAAGATATTCAACATTTGCAGCTACTTTTAGTACTAATAATTGTTTCTTTTTTTTGCTGCAGAGTGCAGTGATACCGACTGCATATCCGAAATTCCTATTCAAAGGAATCACGACATACAGATGGCAATCCAGCAACCGGTTCTTACATGACACAATAGACGTTTTGAAACACATTGTAGGTTTGAGGCGCGGCCAAGAAATGGTACTAAATGCAATGGGATACGATGACAGCAGTGGGAAACTTACTTTGATGAAGATTTAAACATGATCATATTTCAGCCTCCGCATGATCCTCTGCTGCCACGAAAGATCGAAGCTTTCCAAAAACTTGCAAAAAAGCTCGGAGGAACTATCTTCATGTCAAAATATAGGAGCACTTCGGTGCATCTGTTAGGAGGTTGCATTGCATCATCAGACGCTTCATCTGGCGTATGCAATTCGGATGGTCAAGTTTTTGATGGCACGTCGTTAAAAGGGGTCCACGCTGGACTCTACCTATGCGACGCCTCCATTATACCTTGTTCAGTTGGGATCAATCCGTGCCTCACTGTTGCTGCTGCTGCTGAGCATGTGAGTAGGGAACTAGTTCGGAATGGTGCAAAGAAGTATATTCAAGATTTTGGGGAACGAGGATTCGACTCTAAAATTAAGATGGAGATGAGGCACAGCTCAGAAGTTGTGGTGAAAGAAACCATGAGAGGGCAAGTTGGTGGAATGCCTTGCACAGCTCATCTCAAGCTGAGGTTCAAACCTGCACGAGCTGGGAACTGTCGTTCCCTTCTACAAGGCAAAGTAGGCGGCCATGTCATATGCAAGAGTGTAGAAATGGACAAGATGTATATCATTCATGGAGAAGTTGAGCTATGCAAAACGAATAGCAGAACACCTTATACACAGTATATGCATTATCATCTCCTCCTTGCAGCTTCATCTGGCTCAAGGTTTGATTCGATTTCACCTTCACATTTTTCCCATTTTTGTTCTTGAATGGAAGCAGATTGACAAAAAAAGGCGTTTCATGCAGATATGTTCTTGAAGGGAGAAAGGTAATGAATCCTTACCTACTAGCACTATACGCATGGAGAGAATCCACCACATTGACTGTTAGATTGAGAAAAATCAATGATCAAATGGGAGAGAATACGACGAATCTAAAAGGGAAGCTTCACATTTCTGCGCTAGAGCTTCTGAAAAGCGCATGCACTCTTGAGGGCAGAAACAGGATCAAGTTCATGTCTCTTTTAACGCGATCACTCATTAGGACTTATATTTTTCAAGTAGCACGAACAAGCCAAATCAGTTTCACCCCATCTGATTCAGCTCAAAGACCCTATCCGAATAGCAAGATTCACGAGATCAAGACAGGTTATTGGATCACATCAGCATATACAGTTATCTATCACCTTTGCTTGTTCTGTTTTCTTACAGTTACCATTTGCAGAAGATGACTGTATAATCAGCTGCCAGCAATGGCGAAGCCACCATTCACACGAGCTTAACCATACAAGGAAACATTATCCGATCCTGCTACTCAATGGTTACTCAACTGAAAGCTTTTGCCTACCAACTGAGCCAAATGATCTTGTTAGAACTTTGCTACAAGAGGGGCATGATGTATTGCTATTACGAACGAGATTGCACCCATCGAATGCTGCAAACGACTTCTCTATCGAAGATATTGGTAGAATAGACATCCCAGCTGGTAAATTTACATGTGAAGAAATTTTGCATTTCCCAACCATCTCTCTTCCTAGCTAGGCTCAAGATGTTGTCTTTCTCTGCAGCAATGAACAAGATCATTGAGCTATACGAGAAATCCATAAAAGTACACGTTGTTGCGCATTGTGTGGGAGGTTTAGCCATCCATATCTCTATAATGGGAGGCCATGTTCCAGCCAAGCATATAGCCTCTCTGTCTTGCACCAACTCTTCCATGTTCTTCAAGCTCACGACATCTGCATCAATCAAAATGTGGTTGCCCCTCATTCCAGTAAGCATATTTTCTCAACATTCCAAACAAAAAATATTAAGTCCCATTATTTCAACAAGTCATAAAATGTGCAGATTTCAATGGGGATAATGGGGAAGAACAAGACACTACATCTGCTCCAACCATCAACCACGAGCATCAGACATTGCCTCATGAAGTCAATTGCACGCCTGATTCCTCGCCATGAGAGATGCACATGCGATGAATGTGAGGTCTTCTCGGGCATATTTGGCAACACATTCTGGCACGAAAATGTAAGCCACACAATGCATCACTGGATGAACAAAGAGAATCAGACAAAGCTTCCAATGGCAGCATTCTCCCACCTCAGAGAGATCTGCAACGCCGGCTTCTTAGTGGACAGTAGAGGAAGCAACACGTATATCATCCATCCCGAGAGAATGACGTTGCCAACGCTCTACATATCTGGCGAGAGAGTGCTCCTCGTGACTCCAGAAACTTCTTTTCTTGCTAATAAATACATGAAGCTGCACCAACCTGGTTATAGGCATGAGAGAGTGGTGGTGGATGACTTTGGCCACTCTGACCTTTTGATCGGAGAGGAATCACATGAAAAAGTTTTTCCACACATTCTAAAACATGTGGAGTTGGCTGAAGATGAGGAAGATTCGTTGAGGATAAGAGTGAGAAACTACGAGGCCTTAGCATGGGATGATGATCCATATAAAGATATTGGTGCAGGATTTGGGAACTACATTTATGCTTTAATCATCATCATTGTACTACTACTTGTGCTTCTCTTCAAATCGTTGGTTTATCAGGATTCCATTGGTGTTAAGTCAGATTCCTTTGTTGCCAATGTAACATAGCCCAACATCATCCATATACATTTATATTTATTTATATGCAACATGTATTGGATAATACGAGATCAAGGAATTTATACAATTTATTGGAATCTTGGCAGTTTAGTTCAAGAATTTTATACGCCTGGATATAATTTTTATACATCATGGCTCCTTTTGGGCACTATGTGTTGGTCATTCTAGCTACTTAACTACTGAGTCACCTTGATTTAACCTCTTCATTTTCTTGTGGGGCTGGGGTGTGGGGGTTCTAGGAGGGAGAGTTTCCCATTTTGGGAACAAGAAATTTCAAGAGTCAACATATCTATAACTGCCATACCACATATGTAATTTAGTTCTTTGCAATTAATTCAGGATATTTGGTTTCCTCCTTTCATGAGATGAAATACGTAAAAATGCAGAAGATTTTAAAGGAAGTAGTGAATAAATCTGGCCAAAACCTAACTTAACCGTTAACTGACTTCACAGATAGAGTTTGAGAGAGAGAGAGTAGACAGATGGATTATCATTCTTTGTTTTAAATTACTGGAATAATAGAGTGTTTAACATTTAGATAATTGCTAATCCAATGATATATATTCTTAAAATTGACCTGTTCCACTATATTGGTTCAAAATTCCCACTTTATTTTACTTTTTTTTCAATTCTATATCTGATCCCTTATGCTTTGAATTTCTTACAATACCAAGTCAAATTCAATAAATCACATTTCTCAACTATGCCTATTTTATTGAATAATGATATCTTCCTATCAACCGCCCTAAGGTTTCATTGGATGACTTTCACTATATATATGCCTACATATTGATGAATGATGATGTCCCACCAAAAAGTAAGATTTTAGAAAATTTCAAACATATTTTCTTGGTCATTTTATTTTCTATATAACTGGGGAGCTTCTGTCAACATTGGCATATAGGCCATACAACATTATTTTGTGTGCTTCATTTATTCATGCAGTTGATTATCGTCTTACCACATCATGTCTTAGCTTGTTACAAGACATATAGAAATGGAAAAACCGAACTCTAAGAATTTTTTTGATATAAGGGTGATGAAGTTTATGATGCAGTTATCGTAGGATCCGGTTATGGAGGATCTGCTGTAGATTGTCGAATGTCAATGGCAGGTTTTAAGGTGTGTTTGTTGGAGAAATGACGTAGATGGGAGGCTTGAGATTTTCCAACTGACTGTTTCAAGATTTTATCTGTTGTGAGGATGGAAAATAGGAGCTTGGGAGTAAAATTTGATCCAAAAGATGCTCTCTTTCAGGTTGATCTATTGTCTCTAACATAAGAGATTTCATGCTAACGCGTTCTTGAGATATAACGACTTCAATGCTAATTAATTTATGTGTGTAAGCCTTCTAATTGGTCATGTTTGATGAATACAATAGGTACATATACAAGGTGATGCTCTAGCAGCGACAGCCTGTGGTTTAAGCGGTGGTTCACTTGTGAATTAGTGAGTGATGCTATCTACACCTGCATGTGCACGACGGGATCCCAGATGGCCGAAGAGTTAGGAAAAGGATTGGGACAGGTATGAGGCATCTGTCTCCTGCTCAGGGTATAGAGTATTCCAGTGAAGTTTCACAATTCCAAGATCATGGAATGAGTTATAGACGAAGAATAGGATAAGGACATTGCCAATCCTATTTGAGCATGAATCTCGATGAGGCCTCAGGAAATCGAAAACTGTATGGCATGTGGGAACCGTCTTGCTGGCTGCCCTTACAATGCTAGGAACTCTAGAGATAAAACTTATTTGGTCTATGTTGTCCAAGTATGTCTTATTCATTTTATGTCTGAAAATCTTATCTTGCCTTGTGTTTCCTTTGCTTAAATAGGTTTTATTTCTGGTTACATGCGGGATGCACCATTAGAACACGATGTGAGGTCCAATACATGGTGAGAAGTGAAGATGATACGCAGAGAAGCAGCCAATGAATATGGTTTGTTTTCATAAATGAATTTTGATTGTATAACAATTGATATAGTCATACTCTCAGAGTCTCAGGTAAATCTATTCTTAATAAATTAACTCGTCGATTGTTTACCTCAAGCAGATTGTGAGCTATGCCTTTATCACTTCTGCAGCTAGAGTTTTTGGTACAACAAAAATACTTTTACAATCCCAATTGAAAGGATTAGCAGTCACTGATAAGCTAGGTTCCAGATTAAACTGATCGGAAATAATGCAGCCTATCTTGCTGGAAGTAGCTCCTTTAGAAGCGAGAGAACTGCATAAGGCGTAACTCCCAACATACCGTTTCAAGAAAGACCGGGGTCATCAATTTCTTCATCATATACTTCCTCATTGGGCTTCACCATTCAAGTTGAGACACTGCCAATTAAAAGGTTTAATAGTTATTTTGCCTTATTATGCAACAATAATTAATAGCATTTTTCTCTTTGTTAAAGAGTGCAGTTGTTCCAATGGCCTATCCGAGCTTTCTATTTAAAGGAATCACGTCTTATGGGTGGCAATCCGGCTATACATTCTTGTATGGAATAATAGACAGGCTAAAATATGTTCTAGGCTTGAAATGTGGCCATGATATGGTTCTAAATGCCATTGGACATGATGACAGCAGTGTGAAACTCGCATTTGAAAAGAAAACAAACTGGGTTTTTTCCAGCCTCCACGCGATCATTTGCTGCCATTCAGAAACTTGCTAAGAAGTTGGAGTTCTCTTCATGTCCTGGTACAGGAGCACACTTTCAGTTCATCTCTTGGGAGATCGTGTTGCCTCACCGGACGTCGCGTCTGGCGTCTGTAATCCTCAAGACCAAGTTTTTGACATGACCTGCAACTGGGGTTTAACCCTTGCCTCACTGTTGCTGCAGCTGCTGAGCGTGTGAGTAGACATGTTGTCCAAGATAGTATCAAATATGTCGGAGATTCTGATGAGAGACTAGGCTCGATAGATGAGGCTGAAATGAGATTCGAGAAGAATAATGCTACTGTAAAATCAAACCTTTTTTAAAAGGAAAAGTTGGTGGATACATTGAAAGGACGACTATAGAAATTGACAAACTGTATGTTATACAAGGAGAAGTTGATATGTGCAAAACAGGTGTTAAAACTCCTTACACACAGAATATGCATTATAATCTCCTTATTGCAGCTTTTTCTGGTTCGAGGTTTGATACGAAATGGTTTTTTCGCATGTTTCTGTTCTGGTTTTTTTGAACTCGAGATTGAAAAAATTGTCATTTTGTGTACAGATATATCCTTGAAGGGAGAAAGATAATGAATCCTTATATTCTAGCTCTGTATACATGGAGAGAATCCACGACGATGAATATCACGTTGAGAAAGATCATTGCTGATAACATGAACATGAATCACAAATGAAAGCTTCATATTTCCCCGGTAGAGCTTCTGAAAAGCGCATATGCACTTGAAGGTGGAAGCAGGAGTAAGTTCATATGCTTTCTTATGCAGTCGCTTGTTAGAACCTATATCTTGCAGCTGTCACATGGAATTCTCTCCGATTTCACCCCTGACACAATCCATGAGATCAAAACAGGTGATTAATCCACTAACCTATTGCTTGTTTCTTTATAGTCTAGCTAATTCCATGTCATCAAATCTTATGAGATTTTCATTATCATGTTGCTGTGAAATTTGCAGAGGACAACTTTAGAATATCTTGCCAGCACCAGAATGCAGCTATAGCACACGACAAATTGATCAAGAGAAGTAACCTTATCCTGCTCTTCTGATTAACGGCTATGCAACTTAAAGCTATTGCTTACCGAGAAAAATGACCTAGTTAGAACTTTGCTGAAGGATGGGCATGATGTGTGTTGCTGCATGCAAGGCTGCATTGCTCCAAATCTTCAAATCATTTTTCAATTGAAGATATTGGCAGGCTAGACATTCTAGGGGGTAAAATTTTGCATATACTTTTATACCATTATTATGCACCTTTTTATCTAACTCAAGAAATTCTCTTTTGCAGCAATAAAAAAAATAAAATCATTTAGTATTGCGGCCCCGTATAAAGTATATGTAGTTTCACATTGCGTGGTAGGTCTAGCCGTTCACATCTCGATTATGGGAGGCCACGTCTCATCTAAAAACAATGGTTCTTTGTCGTACACCAACTCTTCCATGTCTTTCAAACTAGCCATTTTTTTCATCTCTCAAAATGTGGCTTCCCCTTCTTCCAGTAAGCATCTCTATGTTTTTACAGAATAATTTTATGAAGTCATTATCATCTCACATAAATAACAACCAACTGCAGATGTCAATCAGAACACAATACTGTATGCTTAAAGGATCAACCTTGGGCTACATGGCTTTTAAAAAGGGCAGCACGCTCATGCCTCGTTGTGAGAGATGCAACCTTGACAAATGAGGTTTCCTCCGGCATATTTGGCAACGCATTTTGATACGAAAACATAAGCCATGCATCACTGGATTAACAAGGAGAATTTACCAAGGTTTCCAATAGCAGCATTTTCTCACCTCAGAAAAATCTGCAACGCTGGCTTCATAGTGGACTGCAAAGGAAATGACTCGTATCTGATCCACCACCGAGAGGATGGTGCTGCAAACGCTCTACATTTCAGGCAGACGCACCTTGCTGGTGATGCCCGAGACCTCTTTTCTTGCTAATAAGTACATGAAGCTGCATCCGCCTAGCTATAGGCATGAGAAGGTAGTGGCTACTCTGATCTTTTGATTGGAGAGGAATCATGTGAGAAGGTCAAACCTCACATTCAAAGGTATATTGAGTTGGCTGAAGAGGAGCGGGGTTTGTCCAGAACCACGTCATGGGGTGTTGATCCATATGAGAATGGGGGTGGATATGGAAGTTGGATTTCTTATTTGATCATCATTTTATTACTTGTGCTTCTCTTCAAATTATTTTTCTGATTTTATACTGCATGGTTTAATTGTTATAGATTTGGTATAGTTTGCTGGAGTAATTCATTATGACAGCTCCTTATTTGTAGATTTATTCCTACGTGATAAAATCACTGCGAAAGAAAATTGACGAATAAACTTTATTTTTGAGTAAAAAAATGATGAATAAACTTAATAAAAGAAATTAATTCATTCATAAACTTCAATGTTCATAAATAGCATTAATACGACGACGTCGTATGCCGCCACTAACCATTACTCCCAAAATTGTGTTCGATAGTCTCAGATAACTGAAATCGGTGAGAGAAAAAAATGTCGACAGCTCGAAGCGCAACCGGTCTCCGCCACTATCTGAACCGGCTCCTCCACGGGCCGGCGCCGGTCCGCCACCATACTGGCAGATCATTCCAAAACCTGGCATATGAAGAGATCAAATCGTCGCCGGAGAAACCCTACGAATTCACGGCCTTCGTGCTACATGGCCTCCTCGGCTCCGGTCGGAACTGGCGTTCCTTCTCTCGCTCCCTCGCTTCCTACCTCTACCCTGCCTGTGCGTAACTTTATTTTCTCCGCCATCATTGCTTTTGCGATTTCAATTTGCCTTCAATTTCAGTCGTCTAAGCATAAGAGTTGATGCTGCACTTTTTCTATAGTTTTTGACGTGCGGTGTTCCTGTTTTTCAGTTCATGTGCCTATGTCGTTATGTGAATTTCGATTAACGTGTTCAAACTTATTGGCCTACAAGTTTTTTGATTGAGCTTGATAGTCATGGTAGAGTTTGTAAAAACCTGAAAATGGAAAGCTTTTTAAATTACTCTTACTGTATAGAAGGGGTATTTAGTGGCAGAAGGAAGTTAACTGAATCAAACATTTATGTATCCGTGATTATGTGGAAGATGAGAGAACAATGGAGAGATCATATGCTTCCTTTCTTGTAATTTCAATCATTGTTGTTATGCACATGCAGCTTGGAGGATGGTTCTGGTTGATTTGAGGAATCATGGAAAATCTGCTGAAATAGAAAGTCTGCTGCCCCCTCATAATTTGGAAAATGCTGCTAAAGATCTGGCTAATTTGGTGAAATCAGAAGGTTGGGATTGGCCAGATGTTGTTATAGGCCACTCCATGGGTGGAAAGGTTGCTTTACAGTTTGCCCAAAGCTGTGCTGATGGGGATTATGGAGATAATGTTACCTTGCCCAAACAGGTATTTTTCCTTCTACAGATTAAGCTACCTTATTGTCATTGTTCTTCAAGTAGTTATGGTTTGGTTTCTAGATAAAATTGATACATCAGGAAAATGAACTTACCCTTCTGGTTTTACTATGTGCGTCTTCCTTAACTTTTTGGTATGCAAATATTCTTCGATATTCTTTGGATGGGTTATTGGCTTATGGATGTGTAAAACTGTTGCAGAGCAGCTGTGGGTACTGGACTCTGTGCCTGGAAAATTGATCCCACGGAATGATGAAGGTGAAGTCGAGAAAGTTCTGCAGATCTTGCAGAGCCTACCACCGGAAATACCATCTAGGAAGTACTTCCTCTGTCTTTTGTGTATTAGTTTATTCAGAAAATTCACTTTTGCTGCCTTAGGCTCTTTTTGTATGAGTGGCAGGAGTTGGAGGATTGGTGTAGCATTTGAACTTTGCATGTTTTTGACATTCAATCCTGTGACTCATGGGCATGCTTCAACATGTGATTATTATTGTAATTGGCATATTTAGCCTGTTAATTTGAAATAGTTGATATTTGTGGTGATGATGCCAGCTTCTAGTTGTTGAATGTGCTGGTTTGGGAGGTCCTATCAATTTTTATCTTGTTCATATCTGCCTAAACATAAATAGAAAATTTACTACTGATTAACTAGAGGGAAGTCATTGTTCTTTAAAGTTGGCTTATAGTCCGTGACATGTGTGCAGGTGGCTGGTGGATCATATGCTGGAGCTTGGGTTTTCAAAGTCTTTATCACAATGGATAGGAAGCAACCTCAAGAAATCAGGAGAACATGAGACTTGGGCCTTCAATCTGGATGGCGCTGTGCAGATGTTTAAATCTTACAGGTAATCTTCTGCAATTTAACACTCAATATTGGCTGTATTGATACATGACAGATATGTTATGCATATTTCCTCTTGAAATTATCTCAGTGAGATGGACTATTGGCCCCTTCTGGAAAACCCACCCAATGGCATGGAGGTAGGCATTGTACGTGCAGAGAAGAGCGATAGATGGGATGCAGATATCATAGAACGGCTTGAACAAGTTGCTTCTAGACGAGTTGATGCAACCGAGGAGAAAGTCTCTGTTCATGTCCTTCCAAACGCGGGGCACTGGGTTCACGTAGACAATCCTAAAGGACTTCTTGACATCGTGGCTCCCAAAGTTGCCTCTCTAGTTTAGGTGCTGTTGATATGCAAGGGTTTAAACTCCTCTCGCAAAAATATTTGTGAAATTTGAATGCTAAAAGCATCTAATAATTGTGGAGTTAGCTAATATTGTTTCAAGTATCTTTTTACACTTGGTGGCTAGATTTGAGCTGAGTTTAAGTTGTAGCCCAAATAAATAAATTATTCTTTACTTTAAACAAGATCATCTTCTATTACTTGTTCTCCAGTTTGTTCAGAATTTCCTTTAATTCCTTGGATTGTATTGTCTTGACATCGAGGCAGCTTTTGGTGAAGCTTGACGACATTTTTTATTTAAAATATTTGGAAAATAGTGTCTTTTTTTATCGTTGAAATTACATAGAATGAACGAGGCTATCGTATCAAGTTTTTCTAGTCTGATTCGGTTATGTTTTGCCATGTCGATTGGGTTCAGTAACATATGAGGTAACACTAGGTTTCTATTAGAAGAAATTGAAAGTGGTTTTATTTCAGAAAAATAATGTGGGAGTACTCTCAAATTCTATATCTAAGATGCTTACGGTTACGGATCCTTCTTTTGTAAGGTTACGGAGATTATAAGAATACCATCTAATAAAGTTGAAAGATATAATGATTAACATCAAGGCCCTAATTTATCGGGAAATAGGCCAAATTCAATCACACGCAGGCCCTTATTCATTTCAAACGGCCCAATGCAACTGTTAGTCAATAGGCCCACAACAGATCCTGCTTAACCTAGCTATAAATTTCAGGCCTTACATATATCACGCTCTCTCCATTTTCTGACGCCATTAGGGTTTTTGACACTCCAGCAGCAGCTGCACCCATCCCTCCTTTCTTCCTCCCTCGCAGCCGAAAGCCATGGTACTTCTCCTACTTCACATGTTTTTCATTTGCATTGTCAATTTTATGATTTTAAAATTGGTCTTAGAATCCACGCGTAATCCGCTGTTTGCTCAGATTAATTATGACGGTTTTATGTTTTTTAAACGATTTAATTATTTTGTTCGTTGTTTGTTTGAGCTTTGGTTTAATGTTTCGGATGTTGATTACCGAAGTTTTTCGTTCATCTATTTTTTGTTCTTCTTGAGTTTAAATCTCAGCCTAAGAGGCATCGGCTTTGCATTGATTGCCATTAGGCTTTCGTGTCTATTTGTCTTGGTTGCTAGAGACGTAAGGCATTGCTGGCAGTGGTCGGAATCATGATAAATTGATGTTTACATGGTCCTGTATTTGCCGCTCGACAATCAATTTAGGTTAGGAAATTACTGGTTTGAAGATATGTTTGAATCAAGTGTATTTTCCGTACAATTTTGCTTTACAATCCTTCCTAATTTCTGTCTGCCTTCCAACTATGCGGTTGTTCTATTTTCTTATTGTTTAGATTAAATTTATATAAACGTTATGCTCCTAACGTGCATAATGTCCTTTTCGCTGTAATAGTCGAAGAGAAAGACCAGGGAGCCCAAGGAAGAAAATGTCACACTTGGACCTGCTACTAGGGACGGTGAACTGGTTTTTGGCGTAGCCCACATTTTTGCTTCATTCAATGACACCTTCATTGTGAGTTCATATCTCGGAATATTTTTTGCTTTTTATTTAGGGAGAAAGAGTTGTCTGATAACTGGTTAAATTTTATTATTGTATCCAACTTTTCTTTGCAGCACGTGACTGATTTATCTGGCCGTGAGACCATGGTGCGCATTACAGGTATGGTTTGATTGTTTTAAATTATAGACTTACAATAAATCATTTGGTGAATTTGAAAGAGATGACTCATATTACTTGCTTGCCTGGCATGTTTGAGAACACAAAGGGCACTCTTTTACTTGTAATGTTTAAGGGTGTAGGTAGTAGCAAGTCTAAATATCCCATTGTTTAAATTGAACTTCATTTCTTAGTGCTTATATCTGTATTTTCTTGTGTGATTGTGTTATAATTTCTATAAGATATAATTGTCACCTGATGCTGTTTTGCGTCAATCCACTGTAATAAAAATTACTGCAACTATTTACTTGTCCAAGTTCTTTTAGAATTAATTACCCATATTCTATTTAACTTAGGACCCAGCAGACCATCATATTCAATTGATATGATCTAAGTTACAATAGTAGATCTACAGGGCATGTGATGAATCTCATTTTAAATGGGTAATGTGCATCTGAAACATTGTTTATGATGCTTTATCACCTTGGAGAACTGATGTCCTGCTACACTCCACCCAAGGTTTAAATGTGTTTTAAGCCTTGAGGTGTATTCCGATATTACGAGGCGTAAGCCTTGAGTCCATATGAGGTGTAAATCATAAAAACACATAAATATTACAACTAATATAATAAAAACATAAAAACATAACAGATATACGAAAATGTGTAAAGACATAAGTCTTTAATAAACTATTTGTAAGTCATAATATCTTAAACTCAAGTCCAAAAAATAGGTGATTGTGAGTATAATGCCTACTAGAATCAACAAGCGCCAACATACCTTGCTGCTGGACTGATGCCGAAGAGAGCGAGGGAGACCGGGAGAGAGTAAGGAAGAGTGGCAGAATTAAGTCTTGTTTCACTTAATTAGGCTGTTAAAAAACAGCCCATTAGAAATTAAAGAAAAATAATACTGAAAACACATGCCAAAAATGATGAAAGTCCAAAAAAAAGGAAAAAATGCAATTTAGATAAAAATGTGAGGCATATGCCTTGGTGTGCTTTGTCCAGTTGAGGCGTCTGCCTTGTTTGCAGGGGTTGATGTTCCGCCTCTCTTTCCCGGTGCTTCGCACCAAGGCCCACCTCACAAATGCCTTTTAAAACCTTGACTCCAGCATAATGCCCCATTGGGTAAATTGTAGTAGTGCGCTTGATGCTTTTTATGATGTTATATATTGGGGTTGAAAACTAGTTTTCATTTTTTGGTCTGTTTTCTTCTATTTACAAAGCTTTTTTATTTATTTGACAAGGATTACAATTCGAAGTTCTTATATTATATTATTCTTGTTGAAATTGATTGCAAGTATTTCCTGTATTTAGGTGGCATGAAGGTCAAAGCTGATAGGGACGAATCCTCCCCATATGCAGCTATGCTTGCAGCACAAGATGTTTCTCAGAGATGCAAGGTTTGTTCAACATATTTTGAATTCTATTTCCATCTTATGTTTACCATCAGTAGTTATTCATAGATGCTTGGGTTTTGCAGGAGTTGGGTATCAATGCTCTTCATATTAAGCTCCGTGCTACTGGAGGCAACAAGACTAAGACCCCAGGTCCTGGTGCTCAGTCTGCACTTAGAGCCCTTGCACGTTCAGGCATGAAAATTGGTCGTATAGGTATGTGACAACCTTTGATTTTCTGTTGTCCTTTTATCTTCCTTTGTATCTACTAATGATATGCCCTTGATATTGTCCCTTTTAACCTGGTTTTATATATCTCCAGAGGACGTGACTCCAATTCCAACTGACAGCACCAGGCGAAAGGGTGGCAGAAGGGGAAGGAGGCTGTAATTGGTCATTCGTTGTCAGGAGACTTGCAAATCTGGTTGGGATGCTTTTTTTGAAGTTGAAAGATTTGTTATTCGGTTTTCGAACAATTTTTTTTGTTTAAACATGAAAACCCAATGCTTGATCACTGGATATCAAACAATGAAGAGAGTTATTTTCGGAGAATATGCATATTGTCTTTGCCTTATTTCCTATTTTTGTTTTCTCTGACTGGTCATAATCTTCTCTTGATGGCGAGCCATATCTTTCTTTGTTTTAGATGTGTCTTAATCTTGAATCTGTTCTAATGGGAATTCAACTGATAACTCTATAGCCATTTAATGCGATAGAGGATGTTTCAATTCCCTACATGGAAAAGCCATTCAACTTTGTTAGCTGAATTCCTTCCGTTGCAGTTGATTTTCACGAATGGCATATGACTTGTTGTATAGCAACTTTCATCGAGAGAAATATTTTTGGAACACCTTGCCTGAACTGGTAGAAGATAAACTGGGGTGCATAAGCTTCTTATATTTCAATATATCCTAATTGATCCCATTGTTTTATATAAATTCGATAAATTTGCATTTGACTAATGTATAATTTCATTTTTGTGTGCATTAGTTCCCAGAGGCTAAGCTTGTTATTTCTCCGGTATCTTGACTGAAAATATAGTCAAAGAAGTTTACCTCTTACCATGTCTATCGGGACGACGCCAGCCTTGAATAATTCAGTTACTTCCATAACTACGTTTATCTTATAAGTCTATTTCAATGTGATTAATTTATCTAAGCACTCACGTTGCGTTAGCAACTCAATTTATTTGAATAATTTTGACGGGGACATGCTCAATGGGCATGTCAAATTTTGGATCTTTAACTTGTGGAGACACTAAATGAATTTTCACATGAATCGAGTAGGATGTAAAATGAATATGGGGATAAACGAATTGAGATTACGTATCAAGATGATACTCTGATGACAATTAACTGTAAATAGAGTGGATCAGATTGGATTTTTGACTTAAATGGCCATATGGTTTACTCGATATTAAATCATAGTTGACTATTCCCAATATATTCCAATAAAACAACGTTTTAGCGGTACCATTTCACCTCACCTTATTTTGGACGTCTTCGACTTACTTTTGCATATTTCTCAGCCACATTCCGATATTGACCATATCGATGAACTTCCTATTTAAATAAACAAAAGGCGTACGCGAACCAAATTGATACTAATGACAGTTTAGTAATATCAACAAATACACACACAAATATTTATATATATATAGACGCATATATTTTCTGAAACAATGTCAAACCATCCACAAACTAGAGCTCCTAGTTAAAGGGGACGACAATATATACTTCCTTTGTCTACCTTTCTCGTTCATTGATTTTGATAATACTAGTTTTAATAAATTATAATGAATGGAAAGTGAGTGGAGACAATAAATGAATAAAATAATAGATACCGAGATTAAAAGGTGTGTCATATGGATAATAAATGAATATATCAATGAATATTGAGTGTAAAAAAGTGGGTTGGTTTTTTTATAAATAAGTTGGTAGGTTTAGATTAAAATATAAAGTTGATGTTTCTAAAAAAAGAAAAGTGAATTTTTTAATGGATCAAAATAAAATGCTGCTGGAAATTGTGTCGAAAACATTAAACCTAGATGTTGGACGTCATAATTATAGAAGAAAAAGCACTGTGGTGGGTTCTTTATATATTCCCACGTGTATCTTATATCTTATTCCGTTAATATATGCAATATATCTTCTAATGTGATAAAAGTGTGAGAAAAGACAGATTGCGCTAATGGAAAGTGGAAACAGAAATATGAAGACTAGTGAGCAAAGGGAAATGAACACACCCATTTAATGGAAAAGCGTGTCTTGTAATTTGGCATGCAATTCCCACTGACTCTCAATCCTACTCAGATTCCATCAATTCTCACTCATCCTCATCAACTAGTGCATATATATAGTCATGGAATTTAGTTTTTCTACATATAAATAAATTAATGCTATTCTACGAATTCGGTATTGGTACTTCCGTGAGTATTTAGTATGATAAATTTTAAAATAAATAATAATCAAGTAATAAGTAACAACGTATAGTATCACGTGCTTATAGAAATATTCGAGTTATATATAATTTACATAAATATGTGACTCCCTACTTCTGTTTCCAGGAATCGTAAGAAGTATCAGAAAATACAAAAGGGAAATGGAATAAGTGCATTTTCCTTTTTGTATCATTTACGATCTCAAATTGTCAAAAATATTATAAGCAAATCTACTACAAGATCTAAATAGTACTCTATCATCTTTAAATAACATTAATCTATGTGGATTGTGGACCATGCCACATGAAAAGGTCGTATCGTCAAACCAATGCAATTTTTATTAACTGAAATAGCAAATTAGTTTTTTTTAATAAAAATAGTTCAAATTTGATTTGATTGGACTCCACAGTTTCGACGTGTCAATAAGCAATATCAAGGGACAATTTCGGCGATGCCGTAATTAGATGTGACTCGTCACTTATATTAAATAATATCATCTCTAATAAAGACATATTTAAAAGTAATCATGTTTTGCATTCCAAATTGTATGCATTTTTTTATAAAATATTTTCAATTGACGTTTTCTGTGCAAAAATTCCCAAATTTTGGCAATGGTTTGCCCGTCTTACAAAATCTGACTCCGAAATAATGAAACACTTTATCGGATTTTTAAATGGATTCTAAATGGATAATTTTCCAACCTAACAATCGGTGCAGCTATGTCTTTCTGTTTGTGATTATGTCTTTCTGTTTGTGATAGGTTATCCCCAATTTGATCGATATTTTTCACGAAATATCACCTACTAATATTTTCACTTTAAAAAGTCTCAATTTTGAGAAAAATTTGATTTATATTCTACCTTACAGAATTTGATAACGGAGTGATGAATCATTTCACGGATTCTTAGATGGATTATACGTTGATTTTGTCACCTAAACATCAAAAGGCGTCATTTTGATGATTTACTAGGTTTTTTTTGTTTGATCTGAAATCTCTCCCCTCTCTCACATACACACACACGAAAACATACCCCTCTCCAATTTGCAACAATCATTTATCTTAAATCTCTACTCTCTTCTCCAGGGGTGGGAAAAATTATCGAAAAATCGGTATACCGAATTTATCGTGCCGAAAAAATACCGAATTTTTGGTATACCGTAATTTTCGGTAGGGTATGATACCGTATCGTTAATTTTCGGTACGGTAACGGTATCAATTTTTTGGATACCACGGTATACCGGTATATACCGTACCGCGATATATACCGAAATTTCAATATATACCATTTATCGGTACATACCGGTATGTCGGTATATACCAAAAAATTCGGTATGAATTCGGTATTTTGGTATGAATTCGGTATACCGAAGTCCGGTACGGTATGAATTCGGTGTTTTCGGTATGAATTCGGTAATTTATGTGTATCGAAGTCCGGTATGGTATACCGTAAAAATCGGGATGGTTACGGTATAAAATTTTATCATATCGTAATTTTCGGTATACCGACTTTCGGTATGCCGAAAGGTTCAATACGGTATCGGTATGAATTTTTGCATACCGTAATTTTCGATACGGTATATGGTACGACGAAATTTTTTCGGTATACCGTACCGACCCACCCCTACTCTTCTCCTCCTAAAATCCCTGACAAGAACCATCATCTATCCAAAGGCAAACAATTACAGCTCTTATAGCCGCGCCCAACAATAGAGAGAGAGAGAGAGAGAGATTTTAGATTATATTTTTTTTAACTTTTTTTCACCTAAGCATTAAAGAGACATCGTTTTAATGTTTAGGTGAAAATTCACATAGAATTTACCTAAGAATCCATCGAAGTGATTCACAATTTTGCTATCGAAAATATAAGGCGTGACATAAATCAAACTTTTTCTAAAGTTGAGGGTTTTTGAACTGAAAATGTTAGTTAAGATATTTATTGAAAATGCTAAAAGTTAGGGACCCAAAATATGATTAACCAAAATTTAATAGTAAATATAATAAAGGGATAAGTACAGTTTGTGTCCCTAACTTTCATGAGATTTTAAAAAACGTCATGATATAAAAACTTCAATGATGGAATGTTGAGCCACCTCATTAGATTTGAAAAACATTACATCTCATTTAAGCTATAATATACGTGAAAAATCGGCAAGATAACCTGACATTCCGTCATCGAAATCTTTGTATCGTGACATTTTTCAAAATCTCGTCGAAGTTAGGGACATTTAATTGTATAAACTTAAGTTGTGAACATTTTTTAAAATACTATGAAAATTGGAGACGTTAATTGTACTTCCCTATAGCAAAAAAATCAAACAAATTAAAATACGTATAATCAAACGATGAATAGATTAGATCACATACTTTTTGTAGCAATAATAAAGTTCCTTGTACATCGATGATCGAACATGTCGTATATGATCTTTTTAATGCGATTTATTTTTTCTACATATTGCACTTGAGCATGGTTAACGAAGAATGTATATTTCTGTATTTAATTGATAAAATAAAAGTGTATATTTGATAGCAATTGTGGATTTCTTGTCATAAAAAACAATTACAAAGCTCCATAATGTCAATATCTAGACGGGAAAAAGTACAAGAAAAAGAAACGAAATTAAGATAAAGAAATAGTAGAGTGGACTTTCTGAATTTGGTATGAACATTACCTGCAGTTTCAAGGAGGATTTTAGAAGATTTGACATCTTTTTCTTTTGGAATCATAATTTGGTGAAACTGCTAAAAATGTATGAAAGTAAATGCCAAAAAGTGATGAGGGCACTTCCACACCAAAATCATAAACAGATCCCTATAATAGTTGTGGAATTCACTTTTACAAAAATAAGAATGATTTCTTTCCTCCTTGTGTGGTTGTTTTTGTTAAAAGGGTGTTTTGCAGTTGTCACAATCTTAAATGAAATTTTGCATAGTGCGATGCTGAGAGGTCAACGTGGGTAATGTTATTGCAGTTCGAATAAATTTTATTATATTTTTGTAATTAATCTTAGACGTGGGATGATATATAAACCATAATAAATATATTTGATTTAGATGAAAAAATGAAAATAACACACGGCATATCGTAGACGATATCGAATGGTGGTGAAGGAATATAACCTTATATGTAGATGAGTAGCCACTTAGTCTTTTTGTTTTTATATGATTATGGGGTGTTTGGCTAAGCTTATTTTAAAGAGTTTATTTTTGCTTATAAGAGGTAATTTTATATGATTAAATATGTAAATGTATATTTTAGCTGCGTAATATTGACGTCACGTTGATATAAAAATATGTTATATAGCAGTACTGTTGCTGTGGAATATAGTTGTGCGTTACAATATATATTGGCTCTCTTAATTAGGTTCTTCCACAGTTCCACTGCCATAAAATCGATTAACTAAATTGTAGAAATTACCAAATGGCACTTTTTATTATGTTGAATTAGTCCTTTCAGAGCTAAAAGTTATTCGAACTAACTAAAATTGTTGCGTTTTCATATTATTGATCACACCTAACGAGTTCAATGAATTTAGTGGTAAGGTTAAATTGTTGTATTTTCAGATCTTACACAAGTAAAATCTCACGATTCCCATCCCATTTATCTGAAATGATTAGAAATGTTGTTATGATAGTGTTCGGTTAAGCTTGTTTTAGAGAGTTTATATTTTTCATTATAATTTATAAGATATTTAAAGAGTTTATAAGATGAAAATTTTCAAAGTTTAGTTGTCAAAGTATTTAGATGATTGAATTTATAAGCTAGATATAAAATTGTGAGTTAGAGATAAAAAATCATAGTAGAAAATTAAAGATACATGAAATTGAAAGGGTATATATGTTCGAAATAAAAAATCATAGTATGGTTATTTTATAAATTGATTGTTACTTATAAGATTATGAAGTTGGGGTTGAATAATTTGTTTTTTGTAGAGCTTATACCTTGTTGGAGTTTATTTTTCTAACTTATAAATTATTTAGAAACTTATTTTACTAAATACTTTTCAAGAACTTATAAACTTTGTTGTTTTAAGGAGTTTATAAACACAATCAAACACTCTCTCAATCATTTTTATACAACAAATGATACAATTACTTAGATATATACACGTGTAGGCTATACATATATATATAGGAGTGTTTATTTTTCATGCTTAGTATTTTGAAGGATTGACTATTTGATGAGTTAAATATGTGATAAGATAATTTTTATCTATCAATCATTTGTTTACTATAAAGGATTAGTGAATGATTAAAATTGGGATAAATAATTTTCTATTTGTTTGGAGGATTATTTCAATCCTACTTATTTTGGTTGGATTAAAATTAATGAAGAATAATTCAAATGATTAATAGTCTCGGGTTTTGGGATATTCTCAAATATTAATCATTAAAAGTAAATACTTGATTAGATTGAAATAATTTTATCTATCTAATCTAATCTAATCTAATCATACAAAGCAAACACCACCATTGGGTTGGACAATATGTTTGGAGTAAAGATTTTCTAATTTGAAAACCATTACCTATGCAATAAAATATATGTGGACTCACGTGAGGACACGTGGAACCATGTCAATTTAGCAAATTGGTCTATTAGGAAATGTGGGACTACACTGTATTGGATTTTTTAATTAACTATTGTAATTACTATTAATGTAATTATATATAAAACTAGATACAGTAGAACACCAGAAATATAAAGTTCCAACGCTTAGGAAAATTAGGGATAGTTGGCCACTGAAAATCCCAAATCACACTGTGACTATGAGCTTAAATTTACGTCGGCATCTTAATATAGAGTTTTTAGGAGTTATAACTTTTTAATATTTAATTAATTTGAAGTTTTTGAGTTTTATATGGCGTAGTCAACGCCTAAAATAATTTCTCTACATAACAACAAAAAGACGCCTCAATCTGGCAAAGTCAACAATAGATGCTGAATATTCTTTATAATCAATTAAAATAATGAAAGACGTGTTGCCACCAAACATCTTTATATGGATCTTGGAAATATTTTCCTGCTTAAAAAAAGAAAATAACGTTTCAGGCGTTAATGTGTTTCTATCATTTATACAGTGCAACACTAATGCACCTAATGTTTAAAAGAAATAAATTTTAATTCATTAAAATTCTTATAGGATCGTAGATGGGAGGGGGAAAAAACACGACTTATAGAGTTGACATTTTATTTGATAGAATTAACGAGTGTAACGTATTGATAAGAAAAAATTTAGTCTGTGCTTTTGGAACTAAAAAATTCGGGCAGAACATAAACTAATAATATTACAGCCTAAAGTTGTGGGATTTATTCACCATCCAAAATAAAATATTTGTTCACTTCAGAGAACATCAAGTAGGAGCAAATATAGTTCGCGTATGTTGGCCTAGTGGAAGAGTGATTAATGTCTAAGACCAAATATCTCGAATTCGAGTCCACCGTAACGCGATCTTTAAAATTTTGTACATTTCCAACATCAATTAGGGGCAAATAGAATTTATACATTTCCAACAAAAAATGGACTTTGGAACCAATAAAAAAGAATAACAATGGGCAATTTTTGCAAGATTTGGTATAAGTGCCTAAAATCTCCAAAACTATGTAGCCAATGATACTTTAAAGATAATTGGAATTTTCTTCATTGACTGTAAGTAGAAGATATTTTTTCAAAAATTCAAATTAAGACTATGATTATTATTTAATTGAACACTCTGCCCATCCTGTCGACCTAGAGTCTTCCGTACGTGTTCACACACACGGACAGAATTAATTACACAAGCCAGCCAGGTCACATATTCATATATATTGATAGAAAAAACTCCTTCTACTAAATTGGTGCCATGATGGGCTTAAATTAATGCGGATAGCCAGTCTGTTTGTTCATATATTTAATTCCAAATTGAAGCATATACAGATAAATTTCCAGTGACGAAATTAAGATAGTAGCACAAGTTTTCCCATTCTTACTACCTTATGAATGGATTTTTTTTTGGAATCTTTAAAATAGAATTTCGAGTCAACTATTATTCCCACGCTTTCCTCTCGATCTATTTAAATTTTAATACGCAAAAATGTCCATATCGTTTCCTAGCTCTCCTGCTGATTTGATAATACTTAAATTTAAATAACCTAAAAAAATGCTGAAATTTTGTAATCTTTGTCTTCCAGTTCACATATTTTCTTCATGCATAATTCAACTTTTTCCCTAATTAAGTCTTATTGTTGTCGCTATTTTCGAATATATCTTTCAAAAATTATGAATGTAACTATAATTATATTAATTTGCATTCTGTCATTCATATTGAAATATTATACTAATAACTTGCTCAGACAGTCAGATTAGATATATACCACACAAAATAAGCAATACCAATTTCCCCCTCAACATGTACTTTTTCGATTTTTTAACTAGTTTGACATCCGAAAAATCATAACTGAAATTGAAAAGGTTAAGATACATAGTAACTGAAATTTCAAACAATCCTTATCCTTTCAATTTTCAAAGGTCTTTTTTGGCTTCAACCATCTAATTACTTTTCTGGGTTTGACCTAATACAGTCATACTTTGCGAGTTTGAAATGTGAATATAATAATATTTTATCCATGTTCAGTTATTCGTGTGAAAAAAACTATATTTTGTATATTTCTTCTCTTAGATGAATTTTGCATATTTGTTCTTCAAAATATGCATGCTATGTCACATGTCTATTTTCGTCTCCTGAAATATTGACGTGACCCGTTACATACCACATAAAAAACAAAAAAATAATAAAATAACATAGATACCGTGTGGAATTACGTGGTATTTTCATATAGCATCCGGAGCCATATCAAAATCTCGGGGACCGAAAAATCGATGCATGACATTTTCATACAATACTATAGTTAATGATTGAATTAAATATTTCTAATAATTCAAAATATTTTTAATAAAATGAATATAGTTTGGAATACATTTATCCTTTTCAAAAAACAAAAAGTCGGTTACGCTTCTTTCAATCTTTTTTCCACTATAAGCATGAATCATACTTAATTGATAGTAACGTAGATTTTTTATTTTTTGCTTTTTAGAAATTCCTTTCCGCTACCAATGGACTATAAAATTTAGGAATGAAATATATTAAGTGATTAGATGAAATTAATTATATAAATTTATGGAAATATTTTTCTTGCTCGGTCCACAAAAAAACATTATCCAAAGAGAAAAAAAGGAAACGGTTGACTAGTTCGGAAAACCTAGAAGATCATTAACACGGATTTACGGATCATTATCATTTTTCCTATCAAGGTCTTTATTTTTCTGAATCTGAGTTTATATGAATCCTCTCTCTCTCTCTCTCTAAGAGAACCTCCCAATCTCTGATTCCATAATCCACCATCTTCATTTTGCCTATAAATACACTCACTTGGTTTCTTGGAATATTCATTCATCACAGTAAGCACATTCTTCTTGAATGGATATTTTCAAGACTCTGGTTTGTGGTCTGTCTATACTTTCATTGATATGTTGTGCAGCCCTCTTCAACCTTAATGGCGTCGAAGCATCTCACCACGTTTTCTTACACTTACAATCCGAATCCAAGCCCTTCGTCGATATCAAGCAACAACACAGAGCTGGTTACCATTTCCAACCACCCAAAAATTGGATTAACGGTCTCTCTCTCTCTCTCTCTCTCTGTGAATGCATGTATTAAACATAGCTAGTATATTGTGTCACTGTTTTGGGTTTTGGGGGTAAAATATTGTGATGTTGATGTAGTTTGAATGCATGGAGTTAATTAGTAGTATAATGTAGAGCATGTCATTGAATCTGAAGTTCTTCGATTGGTTTGCCAATCAGAAAAGTCAAACTTTAGTTTTGTAAAAGATTATCTTTTTGGCCTTTCTCGATTCCATGGTAATACTAAATGTTTGAATGGAGACAATCTGCGCCCTTTCAGATCGTTGATCTACTTAATATATAAAATAGTGTGTTTGCATCATACACTTATCCGCAGCACTAGTTCAACAGATCATAACTTTTAAATTGTAGAAAAAAATCTTCTAAATACACATGCTGCTGCTTCATAATCCGGGATTTCTATATATAGAACTCTTAATAATCAAGAATTTTCCCCTGCCAAAAAAATATCAAGTTTTTATGCAAGTAATAGGCAAGAGATTAATTATAATGACGCCATATATTCATTGCTACATTATGTTTTCTTTCAGATGTCAGTCAAATATATAAACCCAAAAACCTAATCTGTTAGTAATTATGTGTCTTTGAGTGAACACGTATCGATATAGAGAGAGAGAAGATTTGGAACAAAGAGAAGATTTGTGGATACCGAAGGGCTACAATTCAAAGATGTCACAGTATTTGCCTAACTGGAATCCAAAAGAGATGTAAATTCTTGTGCATGCATTAATTGAACTGAGATGTCATCATGGTCCCCATGCAACCTAATTACTTCAATTTGACCCTAACACAAAAATCAACAAACTGCACATAACCATCATTTTTGCATCACTGATATTCTATTTTTCCTTTTCATGTGCCGCGGCGGGTGATACAATACTGAATCCAAATCTCAGATCCAAATGGTGAGTTTCACTAGCTCTAATATTTTAACAGTCAAACTTTATCTTAAATTATCACCATAATTAATCCCGATCATCCATGTTGATCAATCAATACTCAAATTATGAGAAATTATGCAAATCTATCTCCTAATAAATTTTTTGGCACTGAAAAAATGAGTAGGATTGTTGAAAGTTTTCGCCATCAAGCCAATGTACAAATCAAATTTCCGACGATTCTGCTTGACTTCCAGTTATATGTGATAGATTTGCATAGTTTTCATATCAATCAGTCTAACATTAATAGTTCAAAATAGATGAAAAAAATAGTAATAGTTTAAAATGGATTTGATTATTTAGTCTTAAATGTTCCGACAATCCAGATCTAAGTGAAATATAATAATATGATGGTTTAATTTATCATGTTAGGACCAATGTACTTCAACGGGATATACCACCTGTTTTACCAATACAACCCGAAGGGCGCAGTATGGGGAAACATCGTGTGGGCCCATTCCGTCTCGAAAGACCTGATAAACTGGGAAGCTCTGGAGGCGGCCATCATCCCCTCGAAGCCCTTCGACAAGTTCGGGTGCTGGTCCGGCTCCGCCACCGTCCTCCCCGGCAACAAGCCCATCATCCTCTACACCGGCATCGTCGACGCCAACAACACCCAGGTCCAGAACTTCGCCGTCCCCGCCAACCTCTCCGACCCCTACCTCCGCGTCTGGCTCAAGCCCGACACCAACCCCTTGATCACTGCGGACGACTTCGTCAACAAGACCGCCTTCCGTGACCCCACCACCGCCTGGATGGGCCCCGACGGCCACTGGCGCATCGCCATCGGGGGCAGGAGAAAACATAGAGGCATGTCGTTCTTGTACAGGAGTAGGGATTTTCTCCGGTGGACTAAGGCGAAGCACCCGCTGCATTCCAAGGCGGGGACGGGGAACTGGGAGTGCCCGGATTTTTTCCCGGTCTCTACCGCGGGCAGTAACGGTTTGGACACTTCTGTCCTTGGCCCCCACGTGAAGCACGTGTTTAAAGTGAGCCTTGATCTCACTAGATATGAGTATTACACCATTGGCACGTATGATCTCGAGAGGGATAGGTATGTTCCGGATAAGGATATGATCGACGGGTGGAACGGCTTGAGGTTCGATTATGGCAACTTTTACGCGTCGAAATCATTCTTTGATCCCAAGATGAAAAGGAGGATCCTGTGGGGTTGGGCTAATGAGTCAGATTCTACTGATAGGGATGTGGAGAAGGGGTGGGCTGGTGTTCAGGTGCTTTTTTTCTTCTGATTTTCTGGTGTTTGGGGGGGGAGCTCTAGCCCTGGAAATTTCTTATGGTTTTTTTGTCGAGTTTAGCTCCTTCCATACTATATTTTCGAGTTTGTATTCTAGTTTTTCTGATGGGGGTCTGGGGGGAGCTCGAGCACCCCGGCAATTTCTTTTTTATTTTATTTATTAAACCTTATAAACGTAAATTTGTTCTAATGTTTGTTGTGTTTTTGGCAGCTGATTCCTCGTACCGTAGTGCTTGATCCGAGAGGGAAGCAGTTGCTGCAGTGGCCGGTTCAAGAGATCGAGTCGCTGAGGGGGAAGAACATGGAGATGAGCAACGTGGAGCTCGCGGCTGGAGAGAAGGTCGAAATTGAAGATATAACGGCTGCACAGGTATAGTGTGTGTATGTGTGTGTTGTGGTGTTGGAGGTGGATTGATGTGGAACGAAATTTGGTGTAGGCTGATGTAGAGGTGACGTTCTCGTTCGCGAGCTTGGACAAGGCTGAGGCGTTTGATCAGAGCTGGGATAGGTATGACGCGGAGAAGATATGCCGCGAGAAGAAATCGACGGTTGGAGGTGGATTGGGACCTTTTGGGCTCGTGACATTGGCTTCTAAGAATTTGGAGGAGTTCACACCTGTGTTCTTCAGAATTTTCAAGGATAAGGACAAGCATCTAGTTATTATGTGCTCGGATGCATCCATGTATATATTTTTGATTGATTAAACACTTAATTATTTAATTATATACCAGTCTTGTGTTTTCCTTTGGCTAATATGCAACTCTGGTGGCAGGTCATCCATGGAGGGAGACGAAACCGAAATGGAGGATGGGAAGGATGCATATAGGCCCTCTTTTGGAGGCTTTGTAAATGTAGACTTGAAAGACATGAAGATTTCTCTTAGGAGTTTGGTATGCACATTCTTTATTAAATTTTTTCCTTTTTTATCAGATGATAAGGGTACATTCTGATGATGTCTATCTTTTACAGATTGATAATTCTGTCGTGGAGAGTTTTGCTGCAGGAGGGAAGACTGTCATTACTTCTAGAGTTTATCCCGTCACAGCATTGTATGAAAATGCGCATTTGTATGTGTTCAACAATGGCACCGAGACTGTCCAAATCAAGAGCTTGAACGCGTGGAGCATGGACAAGCCGGAGCATATGAATGAGGGACTCAAATGATGAACATATGTACCACCCCTTGTCATAAATATGTTACTTTGGGAGCTAGACGTTTGGTATCAACGTGACTCATCGGTTAAGAGTTTCTCACTTCTTCGTATCTATTAGTGTTGCAAGGTTTAAACTTTGACACCCAGAAAAGTTCCCTTGTATGAATATGTGAATTAATACTTTCAATTGATGGAAGTAATCAAATATTCGGTAGATCTTAAGCAAAATAGCGTTTATATTCATTGATTTTCCTTTTTTTCTTATATAAAACAACTCATAATCCAATATAATTCGGTCAGAATCTTACAATACAATCTATAATAATAGATGCCAAGAAGGGATTCGTCTAAATTTGACAAACCTACAACATTCTGAACCTATATATGACAACTACAGACAAATTAGAGACTGTCGAGCCCAAACAAGCAACACATCAGTTGCTAGTTGATCTGTGAAAGTGGAGAGCGAGGAGCTTGTACCTTTACTTCCTTCACTACAAATGATTCGAATGAATGGTTGTCTCGAAATTCTTCTCGAAGGATCTCCATAGGCATTGTGCAAAGTGACTCGATAGAGCTCTTGCTGGGAATGTCTGGCTCACACCTTATAGGTGTCAAGCCCGTTGGCTCGTAGTCCTAACATTTACAAACAAATAAAATAGGAAATGCTGTTATAATCCTATCTTTGTACTACTACATCTACAGATTAACAATACTTAAAAGCACAGTTCATGAGATTTTAAATAGTCTGTGGACATACCATATATTTTTGCTTGAAAGTATCGGTGGCACGTTGTTCAATAGAGACTGCCTGCTCAGAATGATCTCTCTTGAGATTTTCTACTGTTTCTGAATGAGCTCTAGCAGTTGCAGAAATTTCAGAAACGGATGCTCTCTCTTGTTCTGACAAGCCTGAGAATGTAAAAGATCTAAAAGTTAAAATGCATCGTCACATTCAATCTTTCCGCAAAAATTTTATATATCTATTCAAAAGATAATTGTAATACATTTCTTCCACATAAATCTCTAACAGCAATTCTGCAAGCGAAAAATCTATCTCACTCCACAGATCAGTGACCGAAGCAATCATAAACAGCAATATAAAATGCAAGTATGGAGCAACTGACCATCAAAGCAACTAATGATATCTTTGCAACACTCTTGGGCGTCCTTTTCAACTGTAACTCTCACAGATTCAATCTCAGTATCATGTAGTTCATTACTCTCACTGATACTCCTGAAGATCAGGTTCCAGAAGAAATGTCATGATGTATTTGTTTTTAACTGAAAGCATGGATTCAAAGGCTAGTTCGCACAATACAATTTAGAATCTTAGCTTTTGAGCTGTCCAACATAATAATTCATCAAATCCATAGAACTGGATGTCAATATATGCATAGAAATAATTATAATGTTTATATGACAATCAGATAATAATCTTAGTAAATAGACTAACCTAGCATGCAAAGCAATTGAAGTCGCATGCTCACTGCCCATGTCAGTCAATAATTGTTTGCTTCTTTGCCACTTTTTCAAGGCTGTATCACCTGTGTTTGCACTGGTAAAATAGTAGAAAATTATTAAAAGCAAAGAAAGGAAGGTTAAGTGGCCAAACAAACGGAGTTAAGGATAAGGAAAATAAATTATATATAAAGCAATAACACTGCTGATATATTAGTACCATCAGGGTTCTTACCCCTTCTGCAAAAGTAACTCCATACGACAATGCTTAGCTGCAGAAAAATCAGCATTATCCTTGAGGTTACTTTCTGCTTGTGTAAAGGAGTCCTGCCATTTTCTTTTCAAATCCGAAGTAATGCCATCCACTGTTGAAACATATCCATCCAAGAACATCTTATTCCCCATTACACTCTCATTAAGATCACCAAGCCTTGCCTCCACCTGTCAGTATCAACATTGAATACCTAAATGAAATTAAAAGTGCACATAAAACAAAAGAGAAAGAACGAAATAAGCCAACCATCTCTTTCTGTCTACGCATGCAATCGGAAACCAGGGTGGTCACATCAGCTATAAGCTTCTGAGCATCTGACCTGGACTGTTCCTGGAGATATAAATCTTAATAATCTAGAAGAAATAGTCACTTTCATATTGACAGTTAACAATATATTAATCAAACCTCATAAGCTTTGGAAAATTGAGTAATACACTTTGTTTGAATTTCATCAACTTTAGTTGCATGACTTCCAAGCTTTTTTGATTCTTCAGAAAGTTGTTCAATAAATCCATGAAGAGATTCTGAGGTATTCAGCATGTGCTCCTTGCTAGCATTAAATCTCTGAAAATATTTCGATTTAATACATCAACTATAATGAGGAACTATAGAGCATAACATTTTTAGTGGGACAACAACTTCTGTTTTAAGGTACTAATAGGAATAAGTAGAGTGCATATCTTACCTGTCTAAGCTCTCTTGCTAAGTCAACCATTTCCCCTTGATGACTTGATAAAGTTTGTTGAAGATCATCAAAAAGAGAATTCATTTCAACATCCTCTGCTGCAAAAAACTACATCATAGATTTAGTGAGATTATGTCAAACAAAGTTAGAATACCTCAGGAAAACAATGAGGAATGTAATAGAGGTTTCTTACTTCTCCTATAGAATGTGAGTTAGAAGAAGCTAGAGCTGACAGCTCATCCAAAGCAGCATTACTGCCAGCTTTGTGCAGCCTGACAATATTCTGAACAGCCTCAAAATGAGAGACACACAAAGTCCTTGAAGCACATACTTTCTTCTTTAGTTCTAAAGCAGCCTACAAACAAATTTTTGCCGTACAACCGTGAATTATACAAGTGGATGGAAATTTTGGAAAAATGCAAAGAACAATGCTCTGACAACATTCTTTAAACCAGAAGTTAGAGTTAATGAGAAAGAAAGAAAAATTATAGATAGGTAAACGAGATTCTGTAGATTGTTGTAAACCATCTGATGGTAGAAAACTTACCGTATTGTGAACTTCAAGAAAAGAATTACACAGATTCTCAACACACTGGAGGTATTTACATTGCCTAGATGTAGAACCAGCCAACAAATTGCAAAGCGTATCAAGCTGCTTGGAAAGATCAGCTTGAAAATTGTCCAAAGTTGATCTGTTATCAGAATTCAGTTTGTCCTCTCTGGCTGCAAATTAATAGAAATGAAGAATAGTGAAGTCTGCCCCTCCCAGACGAGTAAAAGTTTGAACTCAAAAGGCAACAAAATGACGCACCAATTTTAAGAAATAGAGAGGCGTTGTCCTTCTGAGATTTCTCCAAATCAGCCCCTAAGACACAAGCTTGATGCGCGAGAGCATTTTCTATTCCAATATTTAGAAACAAGATTAGACACCACAAGAAGAAAAATGCAACTATCAAGCAAGGCCAAAAAATAGAATACCAGATTTTTTTTGCTCAGATATGATAAAATCCCGCTCCTTGAGGCAATATTGGCATTGTTTTAATTCTTCTTTGGCATTTACCAATGACTTGCATGTTTGGTTCAGGTCTTTCTGCAAACAACTCAAATTAAGACTCAGAGACAGTTTAGAAATATTACTATATGCAATGAGTGTTGCTTACTTGAGTGGCGTCAAGTTTTTTGCTCAACTCAGTACATTGTTCAACCTGACGTTCATATTTAGTTTGCAGTTCCTCTATTTGCTGTGTATCAGACATCAAGCAATTAAGCATTTTGGGATATGACAATTTGTTTATGCCACATAAAAAACATCAAGTAAGTTGACCTTCTGATGGTTTTCTATTGTCACTCCCATGTTTTCAATCCGATCAGCCATTGCCTACAATGCAATAAAGAAACATATATGATGATTAGAGAAATGACTTCACCAAAGAAACGGAGTATTGAGCACTTGATCAGCACATATCAAAATGTTCAACCAAATTATAAGTTTTAGACTCCCCAAGAGGGCAAACATCTACTATGCAGTACCTTTCTCTCGCTCTCCTCCTGATAGTATCGCTCCTTAGGGATGTATACACCATTCTTCTCCCTTGAAGCATAAACCTCTAGAGTGATAGGTAAGAAATGTGAATTGGCGTAAAGTTGCAATTAAAAAGAAGCATCAGTATGATACGAAAACATCATATCAAATCCAAAACACAGTTACCTGCTTTAAGTCGTTCTATTTCCCCATAGAGATCCTTAATCAGAGTTGATTTCATCATTTTCTGATTCACCTACAAGGTAAAGAAAATAATACAACAGGGTATTAAACAACAAAGGTGAGCTTTTTAACAGAAGACTATACAAAACTAGCCAGTAGATTTACTAGGATAGGATTAGCTAAAAAGTAGAGGTAAAATAACCAATTTGCTCACAGGATGAAGGATAAGAATAAGCAAAAAGAAGGAAGATGATGAAGTCATTCAGAAAGGCAAAATATGCAACAAACCTCAGGTTTATTTTTTATGTGCTTAGCCCGGTGGGCATAATCCAATGTGCTCAGGGTTTCCTCAAGACAGTGCACTGCCGGTGACACAGTAGCAATGATACATGTCTTCGTTCGTCCACCCAATGAATCACGAAGTAAGCGAGTCAGCTTACTATCCCTGTTAAAGAGTTAGCAGATGAGCTCAACCCTAATAATGGAGCTGCCTTATAGAGCAAAAAAACAGTAACAGTACTAACAAAAAATAGACATATATCAGCTAGAGGCTAAACCTATAAGGAACATGTCCAAGATGCTCGACAAGAGCGTTAATCACTCGTCCCAATGTCAGCAAACTTTTATTTATTTCGCCAGCTTCTCTTGCTCTCCCCTGGAAAGGCGAAGGTTGGAATCATTGAAAATAAATCATAATGAAAAAACATGACTTTGTAAGATAATAACCACTTTAGCACGGGTCATAACTTTACCTCCCTTGCACCAGAACGAGATATGTTCTCTGAACCAGCCAAATCGACTAAATTCAATTTGCCACATTTTATTAGTTCTTCGCCTTCAGGTGTTGCTTCCTTTATATGTATCGTTATGGAAAAGAGAGAATGTGATCGACTGACGTCCAAAAACAAATCAGGTAAGCTTTAGTTCAGTAAACCAAAAGAACTCTATGCAAGGGATTTTGATAACGACCTTGATTGTTTGTTAAGTAGGGTCTCTGCAGTTCGACGCTTAGCTGATCCCCTTTCAAGTAAAGAGAAAATCTCACTGGTATTTGCCACAATTTCCTCTTCTAATCCTCTGACAAGAACACCTCCCTTCCCATCTTCCATTAGTGGCAACTGCTTCTTCTGCTTGTCCTCCAAAGCAACTTTAGACAAATCATCCGGGGCAAGCAAGTCAGTGATTTCTTCATTATACAGTTCCAAGAAAGTAACTTTTACACTGTATTCCGCGTTTTGACTCTCTAATGTATCAAAAATTTGTTTAACTGCTCTAGGTATCACTCCTGCACCTCGCGGCAATTCTCCACTCCCCTTTCAAGTTAATATAGCAAAATCAGCGGCCGCGTTAAAGCGAAAGATGATTTGTGTAAACATATGAACTTAATTTACCTTAGATCTCTTACATTCACCCTCCATTGTATATGTTTTTCCAGTGCCAGTTTGTCCATAAGCAAATATCGTACAGTTAAAACCTTCCAAAACCTCATTCACTATTGGGACAACTGCTTGCTCGTAAAGATCCTTTTGCTGGGCATTAGGTCCAAACACCTGAACATGAAATATAACGGTCAATTTATTCTTACAAAAATTAGGGACAGCCATTTTAATAATATAATCAGAATTCGGAAGCGGTCACTTCAGTATCTATCACTCAACAATCATCCTCTACCAAAGTATGAAAATCATAAATTTGAAGCTAACTAATCCTTTTTCAAACCCTAAAAAGCAATTGGCTGAGCTTATGGATTCGCCTAACCCACTTTACTGGCAATTTATCATTACCGAAAATAAATAAATTACAAGGTACAAAATAAATAAAACACTACCTTATCAAATGTAAAGACTCTATCAATATGCTTGCCGGCGATGTTCTGCGAAACTGACACCTCTCTCTGGTAATCGTTGCACGACACGACCTGCGGCGCATTGTTTCGTAACTCGTCATTGCTGAACGGCCTGCAAAAACACCACTGTTGACATTAATTCTTTTAAGGTAAGGTATCAAACAGACAGAATTGACAAATCGGACATGATAGCAGCTTCAGTTACCTGCAACGCAGGAGGACCTGCACATTAACTCCCTTCTCTTTCTCCTGCCGAGTCGACATTTTAGGGGAGTATGTCTTTGTGCGCGTCTGTGTGTGTGTGTGTGTGTGTGTGTGAGAGAGAGAGAGAGTGGAGGATGTCGGAACGGTAGAGGTATCAGATCTCCCCCACTAACATTGAGAGAGTGCGTGGTGCGTGAGAGAATTAAGAAATAGGAAAGAAGAGCGGGATGATGATGGGGGACGAAGAATTTGAAAATTTTGAGGAGCCTCTGAGCAACTTGAGATCGACGGTTGAGGTTGCGTTAGGATTTGGCCATCCATGAGTTGACGGATAAGCCCTCGCGCCTCCATGCTTTGTTTTAACTTTCTGGGCTTACGAGTTGGGCCTTCACCATAATTTTCCACTTACACGAGCCTATTGGGCCTGTTTCAAGTAAATCAGTATATGCATGCCTCACATAGACTTAAAACTAAAAGTTTATCTCAATCAGTATATGCATGCCTAAAGAGGCAATTTCATTTCTTTCTCGCATGGTTATTTAGGAGAAGAGATAAAGTTGTTAAAGTGATAAAAAGTAGGTAGGCCACAACTTTTAAAGGGATAATTACAAAAAAAGCATGTTTAAGAAAATTATACTAATTGTCCCTTATATAATTAGGTCATTTATGGCAATTCAAATTATATTCGTTTAAGAAAAATCATCTTAAATTGTTTTCTCAAGTATAAAATATATTTCACTTTCATTTTTCTATAACTATGTTACATAAACTCTCGCTATTGCACAGTTTTGTGAAAACAATAATTATTAGGAAGAATGATCGTGAATAATTTATTATGTTCTTCAATTTTGTTTACATTGGAAACAATCATATTATGCCGTTTCATCCATATGTTTTTATTTGATTTTTTAATTTTTCATGTTGTTGTCCACATTAGTTTAGCGTGTTAGGTTATTTTTCATGTTATTGTCCACTAATTAAAATATGTTAAGAAGACCACAATCGCTATCAGATCCCATTGATTGGCTTCTCATTCCACATTCAGATGATCGATTCCATCTAGTAGAGCTTAAAGCGTCAAAAGGTTTGAATCACGTATTGGCTCCACGAGGATCTCCTAGAGATCACCCTTTGGAATCAAGTCATAGCACAAGTTGTTATTTGATACTCCCATCATAGCCACTCCCCGAAAAGTCGAGAACACCATGCAAGGTGAAGTGAAGAATGTGCTTTGCCGAGGCGGGATGTTGCTCGGCTGAAGTTGTTGTCGAAGGTATTTGTCTTGTTGTCGTTAGGGTTGAGTTCGGAGATTTTGCTGTGGCCGAACTAAATTAGGTGGTATGCCGCATTCCGGTCTGCTGTTTAATTTGAGCCGATCGATCGACCTAGGGAGGATGACAATCCGTCTGGAGGATGCCGAGGTCCGCGCTGAATCGCCCCTGCTCGACTGTGATGTCCGCTCGAAGGATGCCGAGGTCCGATCCGAATAGAGATCCTTCTGAATGATACCGAGGCCGACTTAAGACGTCTGATTGTTTTCCCAAGGTCTGAACCGGGCAAAGCGACCTGCCTTTCCTGAAGGGTGCCGAGGTCCGACCTGCGTGGCAAGGCCTATCTGAAGGGTGCCGAGGTCCGGCACAGTGGCAACGATTGTCTGAGAGGTCTGAGGGCCGGTGAATGGCGATCTGCTCGATCTTGAATCGAATTAGATGCTTTGGTAATATCCGAACTCAGTTGGGCGATTTGCCACGTTCTGAACTGAGACGGATATTTCTGGTCAAGTGGCTCGCCGAGGCCCGAATAGGATCGTGTGTGCCAGACGGGTAGAAGGCCGAGGTTGGCGAAGGCGACCGAGGTGGCACAAGAGACCGAGGACGGTCTGTTGGTGAATTATATAATTAGGTCATTTATGGCAATTCAAATTATATTCGTTTAAGAAAAATCATCTTAAATTGTTTTCTCAAGTATAAAATATATTTCACTTTCATTTTCTATAACTATATTACATAAACTCTCGCTATTACGCGTTTTGTGAAAACAATAATTATTAGGAAGAATGATCGTGAATAATTTATTATGTTCTTCAATTTTGTTTACATTCGAAACAATCATATTATGCCGTTTAAATCCATATGTTTTTATTTGATTTTTAATTTTCATGTTGTTGTCCACATTAGTTTTTAGCGTGTTAGGTTATTTTTCATGTTATTGTCCACTAATTAAAATATGTTAAGAAGACCACAATCGCTATCAGATCCCATTGATTGGCTTCTCCTTCCACATTCAGATGATCGATTCCATCTAGTAGAGCTTAAAGCGTCAAAAGGTTTGAATCATGTATTGGCTTCACGAGGATCTCCTAGAGATCACCCTTTGGAATCAAGTCATAGCACAAGTTGTTATTTGATACCAATCCACGATAATGGATTTGTAGGGCAAAGAGGTCACTGAGGAGGGAGCAGAAGATAGAAAGTTAATGGGTGGATGACGTAAGACCAGGTCACAGCAGGTGGACTGAGAAGCTGATCAATCTTGGTGATCATTATCAAGAATATGAGCAGAAGAATACTCCCGTTTTTTTATGATACCAAAAAGGGGAAGAAAAGTGATATCTGAAAATATATGCTTCTTTTAACAAAGGAATTTGGTATAATTCTCTCAGTGACAGAATGAGTGAAAATCTGGTCATTGTACCTCAAGGGATTCTTCAGGTAACTCCGACTGAAAGAACGTGTTTCTCATTACAGGAAGTGAATTTTCGAATATGAGAAGCAAGTTCCAAATAGGGAGGAGATAATATACAAGACCTTCTTCTTAGAGGTCTGTATCAAGAAACTAAATCACACGATAGTTATGAAGAAGAGAATCAAATCTTTTCCTTCCTTTGAGCTGTGTATATATAGATTACAAGAGATAGTAGTTACAACAACTTAACAGAATAACAACTCTCAACTAACTAACCAATTCTGTTATTTCTAATACAACCCTCACTGAAAGTGGACTACCCTTTTTCAAACGGGAGCTTGTTGAGTAGCGTCTGAAACCGAGAGATAGTCACTGGTTTCGTAAGAATATCAGCAGCCTGATCCACTGAAGATATCTGCCTTACGTCCAACTCCTTCTTCAAGACTTTGTCACGCACAAAGTGAACATCAATCTCAATATGCTTTGTGCGTGCATGTAAGATTGGATTGAAGTCATTCTTTGTTGCTTGTTATTGTCGCACCATATAATAGGAGATTGTGAGATTATACCCAATCTCGAAGAGAGACCGAATCCATATTAGTTCAGTTGAAGTATCAGCCAAAGACCTATATTCAGCTTCGGTGGAACTTCTAGACACCACATTTTGTTTCTTGGAACTCCAAGATAACAATTTCGAACCCAAGCGCAGATATCCACGGTAGACTTTCTATCATAGATTGATCCGTGCTGATCCGCATCCGAGAAAGCTTGGAGTTGAAGAGGCGGAGACGATGAAAACCGAAGAGAGTAATGCAGAGTACCTTTTAGATAACGGAGCAACCGCTTACACGCTTTCTACTGCAATTCAGTAGGTTGTTGTGTGAACTGACTGAGCTTGTTGACCATAAACAAAATATCAGGTCGAGTAATGGTTAAGTACTGAAGTGCACCAATGATACTTCGATAAAACGTTGGATCACAAAATGCAGGACTATCAGATTTGTGCAACTTGGTGCCTAGATCATATGGTGAAGACTGAGATTTACTGTCCAAGAGCTTGGTTCGGTTAAGTAGATCTCTGATGTACTTGGTTTGAGCCAAGAAGTAGGTGTTATTCCTCCGATTCACTTCAATACCGAGGAAAAAATTGACATTCCCCAATGTCTTGAGAGCAAACTCATCAGATAAAGTTTGAATAAACTGAGTAACAAGACCCAGCCAGCTGCTGAAAACCCTTGGCCACAAGTCGAGCCTTAAGCTTATCAAGAGTATCATCGGCTTTCAGTTTTATCCTATACACCCACTTACAGTCGATTGGGTTCATATTAGAATTAGGTGGGATTATATCCCATGTATCCTTCAATCTAATAGCTTCAATTTCTTCAGCCATAGCCTTATACCATAAAGGATGATTTACAGCTTCATCATCCGAGAGAGGTTCATAAATGTGAATTCTAGTGGAACCAGATGAGTTTGGAGAGGAATTTAGAATGGCATCGGTGTGACAGGCTTGATACAACTATGTAGACCTTAGGTTTGAATATGCCACACTTTGATCTAGTAGCCATGTGATGAGTGTTTGATAATGAAGGAGCAGTGTGTAAGTTTGAAGAAGGATTTTGGGAAAGAGGTCGACTGGAGGTATGAGATAAGCTATCATTTTGAGAGATTGAAACCGAACTACGAGAGGACTAATCTTGTGAGAAGAGTTTATGAGGTGGTCATGGGTGTGAGGAATATTCTGACTTGGAGAGAGAGAAGTGATGAAGATAATAATTTGAAGGAGTTGAAGTGGGAAGAGAGATCTTGAGAAAAGGAATTTGAATATCTGAATTTGAGGAAGCGACTGAAGTGAGTTGAGCATTTGTGCTCAAGGATTGAGATTTTTCGAACAGCTCATTGTATGGAAATTCCTTTTCATTAAACAGCATTGTTCGAGCAATGTAAATTTTTCCAGATGGGTGAAGGCAACGATAGCCCTTATGCATAGAACTATAACCAAGAAAAAGACATTTAGATTACCTATATTGAATTTTGGAGGTGTTATAAGGTCTAAGGTAAGGGTAACAGCTGCAGCCAAATATTTTTAGCACGTGATAATCTGGCAACAATTTGAATAGCATCTGATACGGTGATAGATTATTTAGTGAAGGTGAAGGTAGTCTATTTATGAGGTATACAGCTGTGGTAAAAGCATCCCACCAAAATTTGTAAGGAAGAGAGGATGAAGCAAGTAAACTAAGTCCAAGTTCAACAATGTGTCTATGTTTTCTCTCAGATTTTCAGTTTTGTTGGTGTGTGTGTGGACAAGGATGTCTAAATTGAATGCCTATAGATTCAAGATAAGGTTTTAGAGGTCTATACTCCCCTCCCCAATCGGATTGAACGGCTTTGAGTTTGACATTAAATTGACGTTCAATGAAAGTGTGAAACTTTTTGAACACTGTTATGACTTCTGATTTTAATACCATAGGGAAGATCCACGTGAATCTAGTGAAGTCATCAACAAAGTGGATATAGTATTTAAAACCTTCAGTAGAAACAATTGAACTTGGACCCCATACATCAGTGTGTATTAGTTGAAAAGGAGCAGTTGTTTTGATAGCAATAGAAGGAAAATTCATGGAATGTATTTTTCCTACAGCGCATGCATTACAAAACTTCTTGCTATACATTTTTGATGATAGATTCATTGCTTTGAGAGTAGTACTCAGTACACCATTACAAGGGTGGCCTAATCTATCATGCCAAATATTGACATCTACTTTATTTTGAGCAGTAAGACAGTGTTTAGACTGAGGTTTTGGGAGCGAGCGTGCGGAATGTGAGACTTGGTGAGATCAAATGGTAGAGACCACCCTAAGTGTTCCTTCCAGCAGTATTTTGTGAGAGTTTTTGTCCTTAACAAAACATGAATTTGAGTGAAATTCAAAACACATTGTTGTCAAGGTAAACATAGAGATACTTAGTAAACTTTTGGTTATGTGTGGAACAAATAAGATATTCTTTGAGCAACAATGGTTTAGATGAGTTTGAGCTAGGTAAACATGATGAGTCGATATGAGTAATAGGAAGGTGAGAGCCATTACCTACTGTCAAGGTGTCATTGCCGTGATATGGAGCTTGGAATTGGAGATTTTCAGGGTCTGCGGTTACATGTGCTGAAGCCCCAGAGTCAAGATACCAATCGGAGGCAACAGATTGAGAAGATGATGATAACGCTGAATAGGTATTGAGATTTGACTGAGGGACCTGTGAATGAGAGTTAAATTGTGAAGCAAGATTAGAATTAACATGATGTTCAGTGTTTGCCATATTGGCCTGAGGTGGAATGGAAGTGTTGGATGCAAGTGCGGTCGACAAAATTCACATCGAACCTTTTGTAGCACTTTGATGCTACATGATTTTTACCACAAAGTTGGCAAATAAGTCTACTGCCATTGATAAACCTGCCTCCACCCCTACCACGACCTGGTCCTCTCCCAGATCTTCCTCCGCGTTGACTTCCATGATTTTGATATCTGCATTGGCTTGAGGATGAAAGGTTAGGTTGGTGGAATTTGAGAAGCGACTTGATTTAAGCGAAGCTCATGAGTCAGTAAAGCGAATTGGACTTGTGTAGTGTCATCGCCTCACGCCTTGATGATAAGACTACACTTATGCTCTCATACTCACTCCTAGACCTTGGGATATATGAAACCGGATCGACACGAAATTTCTTGACCTATGTTGAAGAGTTGATCGAGCTCCACAATTTAAGAATGTAATCATCAATTGGAGAATCGCCCTTTTCAAACTTGAAGTTGACCGCATTGCATTGCTCGGGCCTTGGATTGAGGTGGAATAACGTCTCAAGCGTATTCAGTTGTCGATTTTGTTGTTTTGCATCGACCTATGTATGTGAGCATCGTGGGAAATAGATGCCAAGATCCATTAAACATGAATTGATCACGTTTAACCACGTGAGATACCGGATTTGTGGTAGGATCCTCAGAATTCATCTCTAGGCGGGAGACGGATGAGTTTGTTGAAGAAGAATATCTTCAAATCCGTAAGCTCTTGCGGTTGCCAATACTTGAAATTTCCAAAAATTGTAGTTGGATCTATCCAGCTTGAGAGTGATTGGATGCATGGATGGAATATTATTTGATGTGGATGATTCCATAATTTTCAGAGAGATGAAGATAGAAGGAGGATTTAGGAAGGAGAGAGTTTTCGTATGATTTTGATGAGGATCGAGAGAAAGAAAATGCCGAGCTCTGATACCATATCAAGAAAGTAAATCACACGATAGTTATGAAGAAGAGAATCAAATCTTTTCCTTCCTTTGAGCTGTGTATATATAGATTACAAGAGATAGTAGTTACAACAACTTAACAAAATAACAACTCTCAACTAACTAACCAATTATGTTATTTCTAATAGTTTGAAACATGAACCTACCCTTCCTAACTGTTTATACACCTAGTTTTTGGTTTAGATTTGTATCAAGAAAAAGAGGAGGAACCAAATCTTGCTGTTTTACTTGGACCAAGAACAAGAGGAGTAACTTATTCTTGTTAGGTATCTCACTCCTCTGATACCCGTTGCTAGGTATCTTACAGCTTTGATACCAGTTGTTATGAAATAACTACAATATTTCCTAGGGGTGTGCACGAACCGAACTGAACCAAATCGAAAAAACCGATCGAACCGATCGGTTTCGGTCGGTTCGGTTCGGTTTTTGAAAAAAATGATTTTCGGTTCGGTTCAAATCTTCAATTAAAATCGGTTTTCGTTTTATATTTTAGGTTCGGTCGGTAACCGAACCGAACCGAAAATATTCTTTTTATATATTTTATATAATAATTAAATAATTAAGATTAAAATATGTTTTTATAAAAAAAATATATAATATATGTTTCGGTCGATTTTTTCGTTCTGACCGAAACCGATCGATTTTTTCAGTTCGGTTTCGATCGATCCGAAACTATAAATCGGTTCGGTTCGGTTTTGATGATATGAGTTTTAATAAATTATAGTGAGTGGATAAGAGGTTCCACATTATAAATGTAAAAAGTTGTCCAAAAGAAGAAAATATAAGTTTTTGACGGACGAATAAAAAGAAAAATAAATGCAAATTTTTGGTGGACGAGAAAAGTATTTTTTATCAATTAAGTTTAGGTATTGATATTTGTGTTACAATCCAGACTTCAAATAATAAACATGGGAAAGTTGAGTTTTCTTACCTCACAACACTAGCAAATACATCATTTTATCAATCCTTAAACATTATCTAAAAATTCCAAATAGTTTCCAAAATTATGCATAGAATATAATTCACTAAGGTGATTTGCCCTTCGATAATAACCGTAGATAAATATATACACATATTTTTTTTATAGGGATATTGTACTTTCTACCATGTCTTTCACATTCAAAAATAGATAAATTCCAACCTCTAAGAAAGCACCAATTTTTTTTAAAGATTATATAATCAGAGCAAGTCTCTAACACTAGAAATATGGCATGGCATGTCAAAGCCCTATGATTCACCAAAAAAATCATGAAATTTGCATGGAACATGTTACTTATTTAGTTATACTTTTATAATTTTTGAGTGAAATAAGACGAAAGTAGCCAGCGTGTGTGATGCAACGTTTTTGGCCGAGACTTGTTTCAATGATAGATTTAAGAATATTTTTAGGTGATATTTTTTATGAAAAAATGCGAAATGTAGGAATATAAATATAATCAACTGATTGAAATCCTTTTCAATGTAATAAAAGACACTTTGATATCCGAGTACAGTAAAATCAGAAATAAACATACGAGTTTATTTATATATATAGCAGCATAGCCTCGTTCCCTAAAACCCTCGAGGCCGAATTTTAGTTGAGCCACCCCCTTCTTAAAACCCTAGAGGTTGCGGCGGAGCACTCTCGACTTCTCTAAAACCATAAGAGCGCGGTGGTGGAGTTTGGGTGGTCCAGTCCGACGGAGTTTTGGTGTAGGGAAAGCGAATATGTTGCTTCTATTTGAAACGCCGGCCGGCTTTGCGCTTTTCAAGGTCCTCGATGAAGGAAAACTTTCGAAAGTCGAGGTATTTTGACCGAGTCTCTGTTTGTTCTCGTTTCGTGTTCATTATTTTTGCCATGTAATGTTTTTTTGATTTCTTTTTCATTTTTTTTTGTTTTGTAGGATTTGGGGAAGGAATTCGCCTCCCCTGACTCTGCTAGACAGGTATTGATTGTGGAATACTGATTTGTTATATTTTTGCTGAATTTTATTGGTGAGGAATATGTATTGGGGGATTTCATAGCATTTTACACCGAGAAATGGGTTACACTTAACAAGAGAGTAAAGGCTAAGAAAGTAATGCTAGTTTAGTTTTTCTATAGGGAGTTAAATTTATTGATTTTTTGGGACATGCAGTATGTTTTATCTTCATTTTATTCTGATCTTTAGATGATCCACAAAAGTTGCTTGCAGAAGCTGTATGGAGAATTTTTATCTAGGATTTTATGAAGAATTAAATGAAAAGAGCCTTTAGTATGTTTTGCTTTTGAATAACGATTAGCTGAATGCGTGGCTCCTTCCTCGAACTTCTTATGGTATATTTATATAAAAAATAATACACTTAATTAACACTTGTTTTTCATGTCAATTTAGCTTGTCAAGCTGAAAGCATTCTCGAAATTTGAGAATACCGCGGAGGCGTTATCTGCTGCTACCCTACTGATAGACAGTAAACCCAGCAAAGGTCTCCGGAAATTCCTTCGCAGTCATTGTGATGGTGACATTTTAGCTGTAGCTGATTCTAAACTTGGGAACACAATCAAAGAGAAGCTTGTAAGTTAGCAGATCTTTATTATTTGGTTAATTATATCAAATTATGTGTACTTTATTATTATTTTAAATCTTGCAGCAAATTGAATGTGTCCACAACAATTCGGTTATGGAATTAATGAGAGGGGTTAGAAGCCAATTGACTGAACTGATATCGGGTCTAGCAGCACAAGATATGGCTCCAATGAGCCTTGGTTTATCTCACAGCCTATCCAGATACAAGTTGAAATTCAGTCCTGATAAGGTGAGTTATAAGATTTAGGCTCCAACGATGTTCAACTTATGTGGCCTGGAGTAAACTGTGCATGTTAGTAATTGATGTGTAACTTTTGTTGTTTTATTATGCATTTTCATAATATATGATGGTTGGTAAAAGTTAATTATGATATTTAATACATTATTTTATGTGCTGTGCCCAAGTTTTAGATGCTTTTATGTTATATTAAAGGTGAAAGAAGCCTGAAAGAATGAGGAAATGCTTGTACGCTTGGTATACTCAAAAAGTTTGTGCCATTGTTATGCAAGTTGATGGGAGTATGTATTTTGATGATATGTGAATTTTGTTCTTTCTTTTATTTGTTGTCCGCCTCCATCTTTCTAGTGTTCAACTTACAAGCCTTGGAAGTTTATTCATGTTCTCACATTTTTTGTTTGTTATTATTGACGATTGATCATGACTGCTATTCTAGGTTGATACAATGATAATTCAAGCCATTAGCTTGTTGGATGACCTCGACAAAGAGTTGAATACATATGCCATGAGGGTCAGGGAGTGGTATGGATGGCATTTTCCTGAACTTGCGAAGATTGTGCAAGACAACATCCTTTATGCAAAGTCTGTGAAATTGATGGGTTACCGCTCCAATGCTGCCAAGCTTGATTTCTCTGAGGTAGGCACTGCTGTTCTTGTTTGCCCACCCCTTTTAACTACAAGCAATGTGAATGATGAATAAAGATGCTATTCTTTGTAAATAAAGATCATCAATTTGCAATAATCAACTAATTGCTTGAAGCTTATTCATGACATTTCTACATTCACATCTTTAGTTCAAAAGTTGTGCCCTTTGACCCATTGTCAATACTGAGCCCTCGATGCTTTTATATTTGAAAAATAATTTTCCTGTAAATTTAATCAAGTTTTGTTGCTTCACGGTGATTTGGTTTTCTTTTAGTACTCAGATTATTTCAAATATTGTAGATACTTCCGGAGGAGGTTGAGGCCGAACTAAAGGAGGCAGCCGTGATCTCCATGGGAACTGAAGTTAGTGATCTGGATTTGGAGAACATAAAAGATCTGTGCAACCAAGTTCTCTCTCTCTCTGAGTACAGAGCTCAACTGTACGACTATCTAAAAAGCAGGATGAACACTATTGCCCCGAATCTTACTGCACTTGTTGGCGAACTTGTTGGTGCTCGCTTGATTGCTCATGGAGGCAGCTTGTTGAATCTGGCTAAGCAACCTGGAAGTACTGTGCAGATACTTGGTGCAGAGAAGGCCCTCTTCAGAGCATTGAAGACTAAGCATGCAACTCCAAAGTATGGACTTATATATCACGCTTCTCTGATTGGTCAAGCTGCTCCTAAGCACAAGGGTAAGATTTCACGGTCTCTCGCTGCAAAAGCTGCTCTGGCTATCCGTTGTGATGCCCTTGGAGATGGTGAAGATAATACAATGGGTCTGGAGAATAGAATCAAGGTATTTCTATCTTTGTTTAGTATGTAAAGAAGGTTTTTGTTTTGACCATTTATTCGTTTGTAACTCATTAGTTACTTTTTATAGCTTGAAGCACGATTGAGGAGCTTAGAAGGAAAAGAACTAAGTCGGTCTGCTGGCTCTGTTAAAGGAAAACCAAAGATCGAGTTTTATGACAAGGACAGGAAGAAAGGATCGGGAGGGATGATCACTTCAGCCAAGGTCTGAAACATATTCAAATAATACAATGCTTTTCCTGATGTTTTTAAATATAATTATCTGAAAGTGTCTTATTTTGCAGACTTACAATCCAGCTGCCGATTCAGTTCTTGCACTCACGCAATCACTGTCCAAGGATGATAAAGAAGAAGCAGAACCTGAAGTTGTTGAAGAAGAGCCGAAGAAGAAGAAAAAGAAGAAGAGGACTCAACCTGAAGATGCAACACAAGGAGCAGTTGATGATGCAGAAGTTGAAACCGAACCAGCTAAGAAGGAGAAAAAGAAGAAGAAAAAGCATACTGAAGAAGCTGAAGAAGACGGTGATGCTGATGCAAGTGAGAAGAAGAAGAAGAAAAAAGAGGAAACATGCCGAGACTGAGGATGGCTGTGACGAGACTTCTGCTAAGAAGAAAGATAGAAAGAAGAAGAAGAAGAAAAGTGAAGACTGACGCATGCACGAGCAACAGGTCTTAACATTTTTGTTCCTTGGTCTAGATTTGGTGTTGTGCATGTAATTAAGCCTCTTTCTTAGTTAGATGTTTCTTCGTCAACTATTGGGACTGTATTTCTTAGTATGCATTGGATAATTAAGCTTTGACTTGTGACTTGTGACTTTTTATTTTTATTTTATTTATGCTAGTAAATCTCATATTTGCATCTTTCTGCCAACTAGGCTCTTATCTTATTGATGCCTTATTGCTTGTCGTTTCTCTAGTATATTATGAAATATACTCCTTCGATAATTAGGATCTACTTAAGTTGTTTTCCCTCAATTATGAACTACATGATGCTTTACTACTTTTCAGTTTTCTTACTATTTTTCGTAATGAAGGAAAACATTTTATGCTTTTCTTGATTTCATTCCCCTTATTATATTAATTGTTTCTTAGTATTTTTTTTAACTATGTTTTTTGGTCATTCGTCCACTGTTATTTTGCCCCTTTGATATATAAATATTATTTTTTGGGAGTGGCTTTCTGCAAAAAAAAATTGGTTTTATGGGGAGCTTGTTTTTGAGTCAGCTAGGTCAGTATTTGTGTGAATAGGTTCCGCAATCACCAATTATTGATATTTTATTATATTAACTCCATTAAATGTTAGTGTTTTATTATAGTAGTTAGTGCCAATTATACTCCATTCGTCTCCAAAATATGTTTTTGGGAATCTTTAATATATGTTTTAATAAAAATTATTGAGTATTTTGTGAATAGAATAAGGGTCTTATACTAATGTAATATTAAATTAATTAATGGTAGATCATATATGATAAAATGTATAAATAAATGGTTAAAAATTTTATATAACCTATATACTAAGTTTTATATTTTATTAACCCATATCTTAAGTTATTACTCTTTTTAACCAAATGTTCAATTATAACCTCCAAAACATAATAAAACAACATGGATTCAAATGCTCTACAACTTTAATTCAAATTTTGTTATAAATGTCTCTTTCTTCCTCTCTCACCGACACCCACAACGGCCAAGCTCTCTCTCTCTCTCTCTATCACCGGTCAACCTCCCTTCCCTTTCTTCCCGGCGGTCAACCACTCCCCTAGCGGCCAACCCCCTCCCTCTCTCTCTATCACCGGCCAACCTCAGTGACCAACCCTCCCTTCCTTTCTTCCCGTGACCAACCGCCTCCCCGGCCAACCCTCTCGACGCCTCTATCACCGCCAACCTCCTCCCTTTCTTTCCTGCCAACTCCTTCCTCCCCTGCTTTCCGGCCAACCCTCCTCTCCTTTTCCCACGGCCAACCCTCCCTCCTTTTTCGTGCCAACCTCCTTCCTATCTGTTTTCCGGCGATCAACCCACGGCCATCCTCCCTCCCTTCCCGCAGCCAACCCAGCGGCCGACGCTCCCTCCCTTCCCTGGCGGCAGACGCTCACTCCCTTCTCCGCGGCCAACCCTCTCTCCCCGGCGGCACGGCTATGGCTTCTCTCTGTGTATGCTTTTTGAGTGAGAAGGTGTACAAACTTTGAAATGGAATCTGAGTTTGTTAAGATTAGGGTTTTAAGAGAAGGTAGCTAGGAAAGAGAAAAACAGTGGGTGTGCGGGGCAGTTGAGTTGGGTAGTGGATGTGGGGAAGACTGTACCGTCCTTTGCATTGATGACGACTACACAGAGTACTTTGGCTTTTGTAGTGCCATATGCTTACAAATATATATATATATATATAGAGAGAGAGAGAGAGAGAGTCACAGAGGGAGAAAGGGAAGCTATTATCTGAGAAACACTTTTTAAAATGATTAAGGATATTTTCGTAATTTTACTTTAAATTGGGTAAAAAGAATAGCAACTTATCATATGGGTTAAATTAAGTATTGAAGTTAATATTTGGGGTATTTCTCCCCATTAACACTAAATAAATTGTGTTGTTAAAGATAATAAATATGAATAGTGGTGAGTCATGAATGATAAAAGGTGTAAATAAAGGATATAATTGAGGATAGTAAGTAGATGTGTATTTTAGGAGGTAGTTTTCATAAATAAAAAATGAAAAATTTGGAAGATGTACCATTGGAGACTAGAAATAAATTTTGTGGATGGGGAAGAGTTATGTTTATATCGATTGTGTAAAATGTTCGATACTATAATTGTTTTTTTTACATGTCATCACATGCGCACGGTTGGCTTACATAATTGTTGATTCAGTTTTGTGTTTTATGCATATCACTCTAAAATGTGCGTTCGAACACTTGTCATGCAAAAAATAAATTGTTGCACTTGTGTCATTGTGTAACATCATTATTCTTTGTAAAATTATTTATTGCAGTATGAAAAAATATTTGTGAATCTTAAAAGTATATAATGATAATTCAGATTTTACAATAGTATAGGTCAGTAACTATGACATGAAAATTTCCTAAGAAAACACTATGATATAGAAATGAATTGGCTTTGGTCAATAGTGAAAACCGGCCCGAAAAGCCCGTCTGGGTACCCGGGGTTTGGGCTTAAAAATTTAAAGGGTCTAAACAATCCGCTCGAAAAAAACCCCGGGCCTACCAGACTTCGGGCCAAAAAAGCCCGGGATTTCGGGCTAAAAAAACTCGTCCGATATTCTATTAAATATACATATTTCTAATATTATTTAACATACATATCTATAATTATTTAATAATATTAATTATATTTAACACTATGATATAGAAATGAATTGGCTTTGGTCAATAGTGAAAAGAAATGAGAATAAATCACAACCGTCTGGTATCGGGGTTTGGGCTTAAAAATTAAAGGGTCTAAACAATCCGCAACATCGAAAAAAAATACGACTAGGGACTTGGACAAAAAAGCCGGATTCTATTAAAAAATATGACTGATATTCTATTAAATATACATATTTCTAATATTATTTAACATACATATCTATAATTATTTAATAATATTAATTATATTTTATATAATCATTTATATTAAAAAATTGATCTATAAAGAAGTTCGTGTGTCATATATATCATGGTTTATAGCACATTTCATATTTTAAGCTTGACACAAAATTTCAAGTTATAGGCCGAACTCGATAAGAAAATGTAAAGCCCAATTTGATGTCATATCGTATACGCATTGTTTCGTGGTCCGCTACTTTGTCAGCTATAGTAATAAGTAAATCAATGCATACCATGCAATACAACATCTAAAATTCGAGCAATCGCAAATTTTTATATGTTGAGTTGAAACCAAAATTTTAAAACTTAATATTTGTTGTAAATGTATTTTTGTAGATATATATATATATATATATATATATATATATATATATATATATATATATATAGTTTGGTTCAAATGAGAACCATTCTTATCCTAAAAACTAAGAACCAAATGAATTTATTATGAAAGTTGATGAATCCGTTGAGAAACTTAATGAATTCAACAATTCATAATTTTCACCCGGTTCGAATCCCATGAGGACGGAAATTTTATTTTTGGATTCAAGAAATTTTATTCTTGGATTCAAATCAACTTTAATACATTGCACACGTGAATTCATCATTTTTGGTTCTCACGCGACTCACAATAAAAATGGTTCATTACGTTAACCTCCCATATATATATATATATATATATATATATGGGATATATATAATGTATCAAGTGATGACCAAGTAAATCTCAAATTCTCTACCTTTATATAATAGATGCCTTTATATAATAGATGCCTTTGGTCGTTTGATGGATGCCCTAAAAAAGAATCGTGTCATTCCAACAAGACAACATTCTTATCACAAAGTATGAGATTGTGATTGAATAATTGAATTTGACGAAAATTGTGTAACTCAAAGTGTGACATGAGTTGTTTATCGTTCAATTCTTTATCAATGTTCTATGAGTTCTCACACTTATTCTCATCTATGTGATTATTAGTATATATGATCCCATGATGGTATTTATTTATTGTATGATGACTTGAGCAAATAGCTAAATCCTCATAATAATTCTACGAATAAAGCAGAGCAAAATTATCATCACTTGACATTATATGGATTCTTTTTTTTTTAATTTTTTTTTGGTCAATTAATACAGAAATTTTAAAGGCTGCGTCACGATGGACTCGAACCCGAGCCTTTGGCCTCGGGCATTAACCACTCTACCATTAGGCCAACACACACACACAACATTATATGGATTCTGTTGCAATAAATGTCATCAGCCACTTTAATTTTGGTATGAACAAAAGATGTAGAATTGATGTAAGATGAAAAGATACGATAATTAATTCATTCTCGATATTGAATTCTTTTACTTATTACATTGATAACCAAGATATTTTACAATAAAAAGTCCTTTAATTTTGTGGTATTAAAGCACTACTTTATCAAACCTGATATAGAATTTGAAGTGAACTTGCTATAAAATTTTGCTACTTGTTCTTTTAGCTCTGGTTATTAGCTCAGTTTTAGCTCTGTAGCTACTCGGTGTTAGCTCTGTAGCTACTTGTTCTTGTTCTTCCTCTTGTAGCTTTGTAGCTAGGTAGCTCTTCGAGTTTGCAGCTAGGAGCTAAGAAGCTAGGAGTTAATGTAGCTACTCATTTCATATGGACTAAAACCATAGGATGGGGCTTAGCGCCTTATAACGAGCTTTTCAAGGGGCTGATGATAGATAGTATTACAAGGCATGGAAAAGTGGCTTAAAGTGCCCGGATTTCCTCTGTATGTAACAGCTTCGGCGCGCGCGCGTGTGCATGTGCGTGGACAAGCAAGAGAGATACTGGCCGTATCTCTCTTGCGATTTAGCAACAAGTGAGCGAAATGAGAGAGTTATCGTAGATAACGAACATGGACTGGACTGAGTTGTGCTCTCGGGCGTGCGTGTCTATCGTTCACTGCGTTCACTCCATTCATTCGTTATCGTAGATAACTCCATTCCCTTCCCTGAGTTGTGCTCTTCTTCCCACCGGGAGTTCGCTCCGCTTTCCTCCGAATCCCTACGGTCTTCTCCGGCTCTCGGCCAACCCTCTTCTCCGGGAGCAGCTCACTCGTCTCTCTCTGCGTTAATCCATTCTCTTGTCGTAATGTTTCTCCAATTAAGACAGAGAATTGGGATGGTATTAACCACGTGCTTTCTTATCTTCAAGACAAAGATCAGCCTATTTTATAAAAGATAATCGAGATTCGATATCGGTGACTACTCAATTTTTGTTATTTGTTCTATCTCCAATAATACTAAATCACATATTGGTTATATGTATTATGATATGAGATATATTCCATGTTCTTCTATATAAGGATGATATAGCTTGTATTGCACGAATGAGTTGTGGGTATGATATGTTAAAGAAAATTTAACAAAGCTTATGTTACCTAAATATTTTGACCCACATGAGCTCCATAAAAGCAAGCATCGATTTTCTCATAACTCACTAAAGTGTTTAAGATTTTTTTTGCATTGTATAGCGATGAAGGCACCACATTGTAATTTGGAAGCATTTTCCTTAATAAATCTATCATATCATTGCTGGTATCACACCCCCTATTGCTTCAAATTGTACAACTTCACAATTGTTGATAACTTTGTGAACTTCTTATGATCAGGATATCAAGATTTTTTGGCATTCTCAAGTAACTTCCTAAATTGATTTGGATTATTTTGATAAGTCTCATATGCATCGTGTATCATATCAATATGATTTTCATTATCCTGATATTGATCACTTTTCCATATTCTTCTATCTTTTTCATTGTCTATGCATGCAGACATCGATTTTTCCCATGAAATACCCATTTTTTGTATGTTAGATCTGTACCATGACAACACAAGTGTGCCCATATTACAGACACATTTTTCTTTTTCAAATTACCACTTTTGCACAAAGACATGGTATTTGGATAAAATCTCTTGGATTTTGCAATGCAAATTGTAAGAAAGATTATAGCCCATGCTCGTATTCATATGATAGTCTATTCATTGACATCCATGTTTTGTCCATCTTGAACAATCAAAAGTTCACAACCTAATATTACCATCAAACATAAATTCCCAGCAAATTCACATCATTACAATCTCTTCAACCATCCAAAATTAAATTTTATATTCTAACACATAAATCTTGCAATTTTAAACATAATATTTACTTATCTTAATTAGAGCAACAACAATAGCAGGGTGAATGTTCTAGAAACGACAGTTCAGTCGAACCAATCAACTTATTTGACAATCCCACGATAAGTATCACACACAAGTATTTATCATGCTAATAGATTTTGTTGTAGCGACAACCATAAATTTATTTGAAATATCTTAGAAACATACTTTTAAGAGTGATATTTTATTAATACTGTGATCATATAAACTATATAAATAGCACACACATCACAGTTCTATATATAAACTGACAACAAAGATACCACGATTGAAAGTTGATTACTAAGATATGATGATTAAGTAAGGATTTAGATTAAAGTATGGATAAGTGGGATTGCGAGACATACAAATATAATAATGGTATGCAAATGCAGAGACCAAATTTCATGACATTACACATACAAATTCTTACATTTTATATGATCATATTATCAACAAAACATGAAAACTCTATTAGAAATGTTACCAGTAATTTCACCTCTTTTGCGCCTTCTATCACGACTCTATCTTTCCCCCAGATTTTCAAGTAGAAGACTACTGATCTCTCCACCTGAAGCATAGAGTTTGTGAGGATTAAGATCTCTACAATCCAATATTTCGATAGCTATAACCTCAACTAACAAAATTGTTGACTTTAATTTCTTTGACCGGCTTGGTTCTGTTTATGATTTATTGTTTTTGTCTAATCATGTTGGGGTAAATCAATCAAATAGACAATTAATTGCTATGTGAATTGAAATTGATGTTATCTTGGTGATGCTTGTGCCTTGTGTTTTCATGATGATGTCTACAGTCATTTTAGCAAAAAATTTAAAAATCACATTCAAGTTTGGGGGTTATACATTTCTATTCAACTTGCGTCAGATTTTGGGTTATATTGTTTATTTATAAAAAAAATTAGGGCTGTATGGGTAAAAGGGTATATTTATTAAATAAAAAATATGTCAAATAAGAGGTTATAGTGAGTAAAAATGGGACTTTGAATAAAATCACCCATTACTTTGTTTGTTCTGAATCTAAGAAATTCATAAAATTCATGATCCAATATCTTAAGTTTTAAGAATATTATTCAAGGAACAAATAAATTCACCGAACACGGACAATGTTCCTCTACCCATTATGTTGGCCACATTAACTTGTATGTTGATGATGCAGACAATACTAATTGCTACGTATAATAAAAATAACTAAATCTCAAATGCATCCAATATCTTAAGTTGTAAGAATATTATTGGCAAATAAATTCATCGAACACGGATTCTACCCATTGTGTTGCCACATAACCAATAAAAAAAAAAAAAACTAAATCTCAAATGCAGAAATAATCAACCAAATTAAGTGTAACATTTACTAATGAAAAACTAAAAATAGATAACAACCTAAGTAGTCAGTATAAGCATGGAATTTTAGATGATTGAGTAAATGGTAGTCGTCTAACTTTGCAAAATAATCTTCTCAATCTTTCACTATTTTAAGATACCTAACGTATCTAAATAAAAGAAATCTCATAGGTGTTATGTTTCTATGGCACCTGCCGAAAATTAAAATACTGCCTTTTGCATCCTGTTAAATGTAAGGGTATAAATGCACCATTTATTTGAAAATTTGTATATATTTACACCTAAATTTACTTTAAGATATTTTTGCACTTTATTGCAAATATAAATAGTATATTTGCACCTCAATCTTTAAATATATTTTATTACACATGATTCAATGATACGACATGTTTCAATAATTGATGAAAAATCTAATCAAAGTGACACGAACGCATCAGACAATCATTTTCCACGAGACGATTCACATGCCGATATTTTTATGAGGTATCATTTCCATTAGGGGTGTCTAACGGTTCGGTTTCGATTAATCGAACCGAATTTTTTGTTAATCGAATCGAATTTCTTCGAAAAAGTGGAATCGAAACCGAACCGTTTTAAATTTTGGTTAACCGAAAATCGATCGGTTCGACGGTTCGATTTTCGGTTAACCAAAACCGAATTAAAATTAATTAATAATAAAAAATAAAATAATAATTAAAATAAATAAAATAATAATTAAAAACTGAAACTTATTAAAATGGATAAAATATTTAACAATAATTAATAAAGTAATAATTAAAATTGATTTTCATAATTTTTAATTAATTAATTAATAATTGAAATAATAATTAAAAATAAAAACGGTTTTCGGTTTTTCGGTTCGAATCGTTCGGTTATTGGTTAACCAATAACCAATTTTTTTCAACTCGAATCAAATCGAACCGATAACCAAATTTGTCGGTTTTGGTTAACCGAATTTGTCGGTTTCGGTTCGATTCGGTTCTAACCGAAAACCGTTTAGACACCCCTAATTTCCATGTTCACAGCACCACTGTATTTATTTATTAATTTATTAGTTTATTTTTTATTTAAATATCGGACGTTAACAAGTGTTCTTATCTTGTCGTGGATTGCTTTTTCCTTGTTTTTTCTTTCAAAATTTTTGGGCCGAAAGATGCTACAAGTCAATAAATAAGCAATGCTGGAGGCAGACATTTTTCATTGGATGTTCAAAAAGAATTTTAAAAATAAAGTTAGATACATTCGACGTTCAAAAAAGAATTTTTAAAATAAAATTAGAAACAAATAATATTGTTTAAATTATATTATAATATTTTTAAAAAAAGTTAACACGTGGTTGATATGGACTTTTAAATAAGCAAGCTTTACGGACATGTTATATTAATCTTTTCGATGACTCTTGAAGTTGGAGAAGTGTAGGTCTATAAAATCGGTGAAGATAAAACCTCCACAACAAGTTAAGCTTTTTTAAATTAACGATCCATTTACCTAAGAAACAATTAAATATATAATCAAAACAAAAACGAATTTACTCTAATTAAGATACACTAATAAAAATATATAATCAAATAATATAGCTTTGATAGATGGATTCAACAAGAATTAAACGCAAATAAGCCCAATTTAATGCTATTGTTCCTAAATTACTTCTCGTACGAGTTCCAAATACTTACAACAAACAAATATTATGCAACTAATACTGAAATTTTCATAGAATAAAATGAAAGGCCTTATTGCTTACATTGAAATAAAAATATCAAGCAACATAACAATCTTTCTCATATATTAAGATACATGTTAGAAACAAGGTCAACGAGTACTTAAACAGAGATTGATGACTACTTCCAAGAATTTGAACTCATAAGAATGTAAATATAAATATTACTATACTTTAATACGTAGCCTGGGTTGGCTAGAATTTAAACAGAGATTGCTATACTAATTTACCCTATATATTTTGAACTATAAATCGCACCAGAAAGATAATTTATTAACATCCACATTAATTTAGAGTGTTGGGCTACTCTTAAAGACTTTGTTAAGTATATGGAGTAGTGAGGCCCAATTTCTTATATTCTATTATCAAATATAATTGTATATGTACTTTGGGTAAGTAACTGAAAGCTCGAAAAATTTACAAATCATTATTCTTTGTTCCAAAAGGGGAAGCTCTCCCCCCGGAAACTCCCACATCTCAGTCCCATGAGAATATGAGAGGGTAAATCACGGTGACTCAACTAATATCCTCAATAACTTTTAACTAGATCGATGTATGAAAATGAAAATGTTCATTTGCTAATCTTGTCGTCTGGACAATCTCCATTTGCTAACCTGTGATCAGAGCACAATAGTGGTTCCTATCAATTTATCATATAGCAAGAGATATCAATGGAATATTCTAGGATGTCAACGACCATAGTATCCAAGTGTTCAATTTATTAAATTAATCATACAATACAATTTCAAAAGAAGAATATGACCATACATAATACTGATACGGTGATACCATGTAATCTACAGCAAGCCTAGGGCACCACACATACTAATTTAACAAATCTCAAAAGCCATTTGTTCAGTGGCGGAGCCACGTTGGGGCCTGGGGGGGCCTTGGGCCCCCAACTCTTTTTGAAATAATAGGTATATATCTGATATGTAAATATATTTCAAAGATGTCTGGGTAGTCTGATGGATAGGAGTCTTCTTTAGTTGAAGATTGAAGATGTTCCAGGTTCGATATCTGGCTTTCGTGCTCTCTCTCTGTTTTCGTTCCTTTTTTCTTTTTTCTTTCTTTCCTCTTTTTCTTCTTTCCTTCTTGGCGTTTCTTTCCATTTTTTTTTCATCTTCTCCCTTCCTTTTTTTCCCTCTCTTTCTTTCTTTCCTTTTTTTCTCTTATGCTTCTTTCTTTTTAGTTTGTGCTTTTTTTTTCTCTCTATTCTATTTCTTCTCTTTATTTTTGGGATCTTTTTTTCTTTTTTCTTTCTTATACTCCTCCGTCCCAACTAACTTGAGTCGTATACCATTTTAAGCCGTCCCAACTAGCTTGAGTCATTTCTATAAATGGAAATAATTAAAAAAAAATAAGGATTTTAATTGCAATTAATAGTTAATTAATTGGATTGATTATTGGCTAATTAAATTAAATTAATTTATTTTAATATGCTAATTTTAACTAAAAAAATTAATTAATTTATTTAATTAATTTAAAAATAAATTAAAGTAAAAAATTTATTTATTTTAATATGCTAATTTTAACTAAAAATTTATTTATTTATTTAAAAATTAATTAATTTATTTAATTTTAAAAATAAAATAAATTAAAAAATTAATTTATTTTAATATGCTAATTTTAACTAAAAAATTAATTAATTAATTTATTTAAAAAATTAATTTATTTAATTAATTTAAAAATAAATTAAAGTAAAAAATTAATTTATTTTAATATGCTAATTTTAACTAAAAATTTATTTATTTATTTAAAAATTAATTTATTTATTTAATTTTAAAAAATAAATTAAATTAAAAAATTAATTTATTTTAATATGCTAATTTTAACTAAAATAAATTAATTTATTAAAATATTTAAAAATTAATTTAATTATTTAATTTAAAAATAAATTAAATTAAAAAATTAATTTATTTTAATATGCTAATTTTAGCTAAAAATTAATTTATTTTAATATGCTAATTTTAACTAAAATAAATTAATTTATTAATTTATTTAAAAATTAATTAATTAATTTATTTTTAAAAATATATTAAATTAAAAAATTAATTTATTTAAAAAATAAATTAATTTATTTTAATATGCTAATTTAAAATAATTAAATTAAATTAAATTAACTAAAAAATTAAATTAATTTTATTATGCTAATTAAATTAAGGATAATTTAAAATAAATTTATTAAGTAAATAAATAAATTTAAATATAAAATAAAATAAAATACAAAATATATATACTTAACACATAAATCACTTTATTACCAATACACTTTAAACACTAAACACTCTCTCCTTAATTCCCGTGCCCAAAAGAAACGCCCCAAGCCAGCCGGGACGAAGGGAGTATAATTTATTTTATGTTAATAAATAAAAATATGTATATAAATAATAACACTATATATGTGAATTAACTCTTAACTAAACATGTGTGCTATCTCTATAGATATTTAATAACTAAATCTATTGTAGTTTAATAGGTTATGATTTTCATCTCTCATTTAGGAGATCATGGTTCGATACCTCTTATCTACATATTTTTCTTTTTCTTTTCCTATACTTATTTTACTTTATCTTTCTTTCATTTTTTTTTTCTATTATTTGTTTTATGTCGATAAAATGCTATTTCTTTTCTTTTTCTATAATTTATTTTGTATTGATAAAATAAAAGATATATGCAAATAATAAAATTTTATATGTGAATTAATATTATCAATCAAATTTCTAAAAAGATTATAATAACTCATTATATTATTTAAATTATTATTATTTTATAATTTTTTTTTATTATCTTTTAAAATTATTATTAATTGGGCCCCAGAAAATATTTCCTGGCTCCGCCACTGCATTTGTTTATTGCACTTTCTTGATATTAATCTTGGGACATATCAATTATAAAATTTATAAATCCAAAAGAACTTATCGAAATCGAAGGGTCGTCGGTTTCTATTGTCAGATTCTGGAAGATGTCGCCAACCGAATTATGGCAGGCGAGCAGATAGAAGAGAGGGAGAGGTAGCCTGGTTTAAGCTTCAACGGGCGAGTGGTAATAATTAAAATATAAAATTACTAAAATATTCTTGATATTATTGGAGTCCCATGGCCCCGCAGACCCATTAGCCCCTCCGTCTATGGTTACAATCACATTTCTTTCAAATAATTTATAATAGTAACTGTATTTTTATAGTTATTGTTCGTATAATAGATGTATTTTAGGTTTAGGGATAGTATGATATGTGTAATTATTACTACTTTCTTTTGACAGTGATACATTGTTTTCGCCAGATGCTTTCAACCATAGTGGGCCCATCTCTTAAACGGCAATGTATAATTCATAATTGGGCCTTTATTGGGCTCGTTGGCCTGGCAATTTAGTGATGGATAAAAGCTCTTGTCATAATTAATGAGAAATAACGTGAAAGAAACGCAAATAAAATATCAATTATTCTTGTAATTATCAATTAGGAAAGTGGTCAGATCATTTTTCTTATTTAGTCAGTGGTTGGGAATTGCACAATTTAATGGCCACGGGAGTTTCTAATTACAATAAATAGTATATTATTTAACATGGAGAATGATATTAGTGCCTAAGTGGTGTTCGATGACTACTTTGATGAAAGTTTTTAATTGGTATATACCCAAGTCTTCAAAATATTATACATTATGTTTCGATACAAAAATATTAGCCATCTATATATATATATATATATATAAATTAACATAGAAAACTAGACCTATTTAATTAAAAAAAGAAATGATATCCACTGTAAAAATAGTGAAATGGTAAACACACTTATAAAATTTTCCTTTGTGTGAAATCGTGTAGAAATGTCAACAAAAATGTTATATGATTTCACCGAAAAGAATGAAACTGTATAATTTACACTCGAAAGGGTGAAACGATTTCACTCTTTTGAGTGAAATCATGTAAAAGTATTAGTAAAAATATTATACGATTTCACCAAGAATAATTAAATCGTATATTATTGTTATTTGTATGATTACACGATTGCACTCAAAAGGGTGAAAATGTGTAACGGTTTTAGTAATATTGTTGCACGATTTTACCTAAAAAGGATTTTACTCTTTTAGGTAAAATCATGTTTTTATGTGTAACAATGTACATGAGCTTGCGGTTCGTTGTTCATGGGCAAAACATCAAACCCCTAACTCTAAATTCATTAAAACACAATTCATATCACATATACTTCAGCATATCTACTAAATATAATCAACAATAAAATTACCTTTTTAATCATTTCTCTTTTCTCGAATTTGATCTACCTGTTTTTTTTATTATAAAAAAAAGGTCACTGGGAGAAGCAAATATCCTCCAGATATGATGTTTGTAGTATAAAATGGTACATTCAACATTGTCGACAAATGAATATAGCAGAAAATAACGATTTTACTTTGAAGAAACTCACTGGAAATTGCCAAGAATTTTCCTCCAAAATTTCAGCTTCCGTTTTCTAATCATCTAATGAGTTACCACTATTTGGATGAATAAATCTTATTTTTGAAATTATGAAAAAATGATGGCGAAAAATGAGTAAGTAAGGGTATTTGGGACTTTTAAGTACGAGACTGGCTACTATTTCCCTGTTTTTGAAAGGGTGGATACAATTTCCAATTTCTATTTCAAATAGTCTATATATCCTAGTGTCTTTAAATATTCATAATAGTGGTTGTTAGCTTGAGGCATCTCATTATATTTTGTAATATCTTTTATATTTTATAATTGTTAATGCACGTCACATATATTATACGATATAATTGTATTGGATAAGACTACAAATGTTTAATGATGTGAATTGGTAATATACAGCCTCAAACATAACATAAAATAGGAGAAACAGAACATATATGTTTATGTGATCTTCAGACGCTTATATTAGGCAAATTCTTCAGAAAAATGTTATTTGTATCCGTACACACGCAATACATTTGGAAACTTTAATTTGAAATTAATCATAAACCACATAAAATATAATATTTTTCACATGGATTATTTATAATCTGAACGGTTATTAATTTTTTTAGTCAACATATTGAGAGCCTTGATTTGGAAGAACACTCCTCCAATCTTTTTAAAGTTGCCACGTTACACAAGATATTATATTAGGAGGAAAACAGTTATTTAGTTATCAGAAACGTGAAAGAATAGGGTAAAAAGTCAATGGCACTTGCAACTAATGCAAAGTAATGAATTGAATCAACTTCTAACTTAATTAGTGGCTGAAAATTGAACAAGGTGATGACTACGAAAGCATTTGAGATGAGCATAATTAGGCTTATTTTTTCATTTAAAAAAATAATCTAATTGGGCTTACATGTTAATCGGTAGGGATGAGCATTCGGTCGGTTCGGTTGAAAACCGAACTGAAAATTCAAAACCGAAAAAACCGAACCGTTCAAAAATTCCAACCGAACCGAACCGAATTTTTACTCAAACCGAACCAAACCGAACCGAACTTTAAACTTCAGTTTCGGTTCGGTTTTTGGTTAACCGAACTTTAATAATTATATATATATATATATATTTAAAATTAATAGGTTTATATATATATATATATATATATATATATATAATTTAATTTAATAGGGTTTAATATTTTAATAATTTAGTGTTATATATATATATATATATATATATATATATATATAAACTTCGGTTCGGTTCGGTCCGAACCGAAATTTCGGATTACTAAACCGAACCGAACCGAAAAAAGTTCAGTTTTCATTTTTTGCATCCAAACCGAACCAAAGTTTTTAAAAACCGATCCAAACCGACCAAATTGCTCTTGTTCGGTTCGGTTATTCGGTTTGGATTCGGTTTTGCTCACCCCTATTAATCGGTGATTATAATTGGATTATGTTATACTAGGATGGCATTTGGCTGAGCTTATAAATTTAGCCGAACACCCTCTACATCATATGATGAAACCTACTAAGCAAGCTTTCACGTATATACAAAACAAACAAACAAACAATAAATGATGTCGAATTAAGCTCACCCAATGAAACCTTCCACATTCAAATTAAACAGCAAATCAAGAAAAATATAATTGAAGTTGTTATAAAATCCTCTTGAAATTTACTCTAGTTAGTAACTTTACATAGAGTTAGCTCATACACTGTAATTTCTCTCAATCTTTAAAACGAAGCATATAGTCATATAGCATAAGCTTATGCCTCTAGCCTAAAAGTAGCAATGTTGGGTCCATTGAAATAAATAGAGATTTTACACATCTCATGTCAATAATTTATTTTATCTGTGTCCAAGTTTTATTTTGAGATAGTTGTAGTCACCTATTCACGAGTTTTTGTAGCTAGATAAACCATAAAACTCTTGAAAAAAAATTAAAAATTAAAATATTGTTATTACATCCAGTAATTTCCACGGTAAATTGCCACTACAATTGAGAGGAAAGATAGGCTTTATCTTCAAAGAATAATCACTTACGTATAACAACAAACTAAAAAAAAGTATGAGAAAACAACAAAATATGAGCTGTATGAAGAAGCGGTATAAAATATTAATTCATTATTTAGTGGAATCGGATTGGAGCGCATTTTGATCATTAGAAGACTTGAGTTGCTCTTCCAATCTGGCGTTTAATCTCTGGTCAACCCAGTTGACGATGTCGGAGAACACGATGTCGAGATTTTCCGGCAGTTCGCCGTACGACAAGGAATGCCACATTCCGGGATACAGCTTGATCGTCTTGTCGGCGGCGCGTGCCGTTTCGTGCAGTGTTTTGCTCACCGATGGATCCGTCACCTTGTCCTCTTCTCCGTGCAGAATAATGAACGGCAACGAAACCTGCCAAAAAAAAATTTCCAAATTATTTATCAAAAATTTATTGATTCCAAATACAAGTGGACCCTATATTAATGTAATTTTTCGAAAATATCCAATTCGATTGATCATGATAAAATTAATGGTCCTAAATTAGAACAAGACAAATTAAATAGGACACAAAGCCAAACCTCTTCAAGACTTTTTCCAAATCCATGCTGACTGTATACAGTTGGTAGCTAGTTTGTAATCGAGGTCGGCCTTTATATGTGTAAGGGTTGGACCTAACCTGCGCACAATAAAATGTTTTTTTTAATTAATCACTAATTTTTCTTTGATAATAAAAAAAATCCAGCAATTTAAATTTAAAATATATGTATATACCTCTTTTCTAACTTGCGGGTCCCTGAAGGCAATGTCAACCATATCTGGAGTTGGAGTAAGTTTCCATGTAGGGATGATTCGAGCCAAAGCGGTCAAAATAGTGATAACCACTGGGCTTGGTTTAATCTCGTCAGCAATCTGCATTTTTATTCCATTATATTAATATATTATATCATGAGTTGAAAATTAGAAGCTTGATTATATGAAAGGTTTTATTTATTTTATGACGTTAGTCATCAAATTTTAATAAATTCATAGAACGACGCTGTTAGGCAGTTAGCAGGATAGATAAAGACTTCTAGACTTTCTTTTTTCTTTCTTTTTCTCTTATAAAATGGAAGAAAAGATCAATTCTATAAAAGATAGAACTATACATAGACATTTCTTCTACAACTTGGCATAAATTAAAAATGGTTGAGAATTTAGTGTAAAAGTTCCTAGAGTAGTAAAATAAGGGAAATATATTTACCTTACACATGGGGGCAACGAGGACGGCACCATCCCAAAAGTCTGGCATTTTTCTGTGCAAGCGTAGGACCATCGCCCCTCCCATTGATTCCCCCATTAATATCCTCAGCTTATTCCTATTCTCTTTCCTCTCTGCATAAACATTTTTAAAATAAATTCAAATCAGATCAGATCAAGTCAACATTACACGTCAATTAATCCCATTAATTATGGGATTAGTTACCCCCTTAACTATAAAATATTTCTACTCAAAAAACACCATTTTGTCTTTGATTAAATTATACGAGATAAATACAGTATTCAACGAGTGGAAGAGTCCGTGGAGGAGACGACTAGTTCTCTGTTTTAACCAATGGTTGAAATTTTGAATAATTCAAACTAATCCGACGACAATTTATCCATTTTTTTATGTGCAAAAGGTCAAAAAATCTCACCGGATATGTTGGTGAAGTGGTCGGAGAGATCGTCGACGAGATCGTCGAAGCTGGTGATGAGTCCGAGCAGTCCGGACGACTTCCCATGTCCTTCGCAATCGATCCCGTGGACTTCATAGCCCGCCTTCACTAGTCGAGCAGCGCAGCCTGTTCGAATCAATCGATCAATTAACCGTTTGATGAAAATTTAAATTCGATTTTTCTTTTTACGTTATTATATTCGAAATTTTGATTTTACCTCTCATGGAGATGCTGCACTCCATGGCGTAGCCATGGCAGAGGAAAATCAGAGCTCTTGCCTCTGTATCTGCAGGTGCCCATCGGCAGGTGAATAGCTTCACTCCACGTGGACTCACTATGAATTTCTGTATCAAAAAATAATTCGAATTTCAGTTTGTGGATCTTAATATTCTTCGAAATTGTATTTTGGAGTTCAGTAGGTTAATTACCTCTTCGTACATGACGTTGCTGTTCCCGGTTTCCTGCAAAAGTTACAAAAGAGAGTCTTTAAGAATATGTAGAAATGACTTGTGAAATGATACAGGGGCGTGTGTGTGTGTATGTATACGTACCATTTGTATGCAGGGAAAAAAGAGCAGAAAAATGATAAGACTTTTTCTTTCTTTGAAAAGAATTATTGTGAGGAGATATGAGAAACAGAAAGATTGAATGGAACTCGGGTTTGGATGGCAATATATAGTGAGGATGATGGAGACGTCTAAGTCGACGGCTCACACCACTTTTAACACTTTCCTATTGGTTTCGTCAACTTGACTAGTCGCTCACAAATTAGAGTGGTGCCCAATAATGCACAAATCTATGTCTCGTCCTATCTTATAATGTTTAATGCGAGTTACATACTGATAAAGAAATTTTCTGGAAATCTGTAAAACTTAATAACGGATTTTTAGTTCCTGACATCTGATACATAGAAAATTTGGGAATTCATTTATGATTTTAGCTATTAGTCACTTTCCTTCCTTTAAATATATATATATATATATTGTTGGAAGAAAGGAAAAGAAATAATAAAGATCAATTAGCAAGATTCACAAGATTTTTCCTTATACAAGATCTTTCCTTATACATTTGTTTTTCAACCCTATAAAAGGGCTTCTGTAATGAGTAATAATACACAACATTTATAGCCTCAATTCCTTGTTCTATTCTACAATATGTTTATACCATGTTTTAACATTGTATCAGAGCAGTGATGATTCTGGGAACTCAGAACTAAATCATCATCATTCCAATACCTTTCTCGACCCTTTTTCGAAACCTATCAAGGCAGAAATCATTTTTTTCCCCTGAAACAAAAAAATCAGATACAAATGTCAAACGATATACAGATTACCAACACAAATTTCACAGCACAGAATGAATTAACTTTACAGATTGCAAATCTAGTGCGCAATTCCGACAACGTCACTCTCGGATTCAAACTGGATTGGCAACAACAATCAGTGGGAGAAAATAGATTTATTTGTTTTCTCATAGCTCATACAAAATATGGAGGGAAGGTTAGTCACAAATTTCGCACAACATCTGACTGCCAAGGCTGTGTGGGATGGCCTAGCCATCACATACGGGAGTGGAGCCGATCCATTTCAGATTTACGATTTGGAGGTAAAAGCAAACAAAGTCAGTCAAGGGCAACTTACTTTGGAAGATTACTGGAATGAACTACAAACCATATGGCTCACTATCGACCGAAGAGAGCCGAATCCCTCGGCTATTGTGAAGAATGAATCAACAACATGAAGACTAATCGCAAACCTTCGATTATATCAGTTCCTTTACGGATTAGATACCAAATATGATTGTATCCGACGAGATATTATCAAAGAAACTCCTATTCCCTCAGCCGAATCAGCATTCTCAAAGGTGAGAAGGGAGGCCGCCCGGCTACAAATTCTGCAACCGACAACCAACCCCGCCGATTTGGTTAACGCATCATCGGGAGGAGTAGGAACCATCACCGCTCGACACAACCTTCCACGACCAGAAGGCCACCAGCCACAAACCACCGCCAGAGGACCTCAAACTCGCTCTGAAACCCGTCATCACGAAAAAAGGTGGACAAATCGAAGTTGTTTTGTACTCACTGTGGTATGTAAAAACATACCAAGGAGATGTGTTTCAAACTCGTCGGTTATCCCGATTGGTGGGAGGATAACCACAAGATCACACAGGCGAAAGGGAAGACGACGATTGGGATAGATGGCCAGGAGGTGGCCGGATCCACGGTGGCGGTAAGCGGCGCTAGAGGAGATGAACGGTGGAAGTCGGCGGGGGTAGGGTTCTGTGATCCAAAGGCAGAGAGAAATGAAAGGGCGAAGGCAGACGGGAGTGAGGAGGCAGCGAATGGAGATTTAGGTATAGGGTTTGGTGGTTTACCACTAAACCCTCAATCTTCTCCCTATATACAATTTAACCCCTTCCAATTTTTGTTTAATTCGAAAACAGACCCTATATTATGTAAAAAGTCCATCACTGTTTCTATTGCCTACCAAGCTTTATGTGATAAAAATGATAGGAATAGGGGATGGATTTTTGATTGTGAGGCTACAGATACGATTACTTTTGATGAATCTGATATACTTGAATCATCAAAATCATTCCGAACACATGTTCAAACAACCAGTGATGATTTGACTTGAGTGGAAGGAGCCGGGACTATAGAAATTTCTCCTACTTTAAAACTTTCCATTTGTCTATATGTCCCGTCTCTTTCTCATAAGTTAATGTCGATTAGTCATGTTACAAAAGAACTCAATTGTACCATGCTGATGCATCCTCACTTTGCTTTCTTCAGGATATCAGGACGGGGAAGATTATTGGGCGTGGCTCTGAGCGGAATGGATTGTATTATGTGGATGAGATAGCCCAACAAGGCAAGGTGATGCTGGCTCATGGAACTGCGACTGGGAAGCCTGACTTTGGTGTCGACAGTTAGGACATCCTTCCATAGGTTATCTTAGGATTTTATTTCCGTAATTAGTACTCACTGAGACATTAACTTGTGAAACTTGTGTTTTGGCTAAAAGCCACAGACAATCTTTTAAACCCAATAATACATAAGTTAACTCTATCTTTTCTTTGATACACTCTGATGTTTGGGGTCTTTCACCTGATGTGGGAGGTCAGTGTTTTAAATATTTTTTGCTCTTTATTGATGTTTGCAATAGGATGACATGGGTGTATTTTTAAAAAAATAAATCTCAAGTTTTTGAAAAATTCACTCATTTCTATACTATGGTTCAAACCCTATTTCAGAAAAATATTCAAACTCTTAGAACCGATAATGGGGGGGAATTTGTCAACAATCCTATGAAGAATCTATGCCAGCAAAAGGGAATAATTCACCAAACCACATGTCCTCATACTCCCGAACAGAATGGTGTTGTCAAACGCAACAATTGAATTATTCTTGAAATTACCCGAGCCATGATGATTGAGTCTCATGTCCCTACACATTTTTGGCCTGAAGCTGTTGTCACCTCTGTCTACCTTCTGAATCGCCTCCCTACCAAAATTCTCCAGCTTAAAACCTCGTTACAAAAATTATCCACTCTGGCCCAAATACCTCTCGCCCTCACCCTCCAGCCTCGAGTATTTGGTTGCTCCGTCTTTGTCCATATTCCCAAACATGAAAGAACCAAACTTTCTCCTTGTGCTATTAAGTGTGTGTTTGTTGGTTATGGTGTGAACCAAAAAGGATATAGGTATTATAATCCGAAACACGTCAAGTCTTAACTACCATGAACTGTGATTTTCTCGAAACCGAGTTCTTTTTTGCTAACCACCTTAACAGTAAGGGGGAGAGTAAGAGGGAAAGTGAGATTGACCTTCTAAGTTGGTTGTCAATGCCAGAACCGGAAGCAGTCCCAACAGAAATAGTTAACCTTGTCGCTGAGCCTGTTTCAAACACTCAAGAACAATCTGAACAATTTGAAATTCCGCTGCCAGAACCCATGTCTCCCCCACCAATGATATCTAAGACAGAAAATACTATAGATGGTGATACTGGACCATATGTGCTACCACCAAGGAGTAATCGGGCTGTTCCTCCCAGGCGATATACCCTAGAGAAGATCGTGCGGAATACTCGGTATTCAGTTGGAAACATCGCCAAGGGAAATTTATCCAAAAGTGCTATAGCCTATGAAACAGCTTTATATGAAGAAGAGATCCCACAAACCGTAGAAGAATCTCTCAAGTTCGAGCATTGGAGGAACGCTATGAAAAAGGAGATAAATACGTTAGCCCGGAACCATACATGGGAGAAATGCAAATTGCCAAAGGAAAAAAACCTGTAGGATGCAGATGAGTTTTTACAATCAAACGGAAACCAGATGGATCTATTGAACGGTACAAAGCTTGGCTTGTTGTAAAAGGGTACACCCAGACGTACGAGATAGACTATGCAGAGACCTTCTCACCAGTAGCAAAAATGAACACTGTCAGATATCTTCTCTCTATTGCTGCCAACAAGGATTGGGCTCTTCATTAGTTTGATGTTACAAATGTTTTTCTTCATGGGGAGTTGGAAAGAGGGTCTTTATGGAAGCACACCAGGGATTCTCAAATGAGTTTGAAGATGGAGAGATTTGCAGATTGAAGAAAACCTTATATCGACTTAAACAGTCCCCCAGGGCATGGTTTGGAAGATTTACCGCAGCTATGAAGAAATTTGGATACCAACAGAGCAATTCAGATCACACCTTATTTCTAAAAAGACGAGGTAACCTGATTACCTGTTTGATTATCTATTTTGACGATATGATCATAACAAGAGATGACTCAGAAGAAATCCAGAGATTGAAAGAAAACCTGTTTAGAGAGTTTGAAATGAAAGATCTAGGGAATCTAAAGTACTTCCTTGGAATTGAAGTACTCATATCAAAGAATGGAATCTTCATTAACCAGAAAAAGTATACTCTAGATCTTCTAGCTGAGACGAGAATGTTAGATTGCAAGCCAGCAGAAACGCCCATTGTTGTGAATCATGGGCTACAAATTGTGGAGGGAGCCGAATTAGCAGATCGAGGGGAATATCAACGTCTAGTAGGAAAACTTATTTACCTTTCTCATACTCGACCTAATATTGCTTATGCTGTTGGTGTTGTAAGCCAGTTTATGCACCAACCTCAAGCTGATCACTTAGAAGCTACGTTAAGAATTGTTAGATACCTAAAGGGAACGTATGGCTATGGATTGTTGTTTAGAAAAACCGGGCATCTAGAGATACACCCCTACACAGATGCATATTGGGCTGGAAATCCAATAGACAAAAAATCTACAGCTGGGTACTTTACTTTTATTGGAGGCAATTTTGTCTCATGGAGAAGCAAGAAGCAAAAGATGGTGGCTCTCTCAAGTGCTGAAGTCGAGTTTAGAGGAATCAAGAGTGGTCTAACTGAAGTCCTTTGGTTAAGGAAATTATTGATGGAATTGAATCTTCATTCAGCAAAGATATGCCAGATGTTTTGTGACAACAAAGCAGCTATCAGTATCTCAGAAAATCCGGTACATCACGACAAAACAAAACATGTCGAGGTTGATAGGTATTTTATTAAAGAAAAGATCGAGGGATGAATTGTGGCGTTGCCATTTATACGATCTGAAGATCAGCTTGCAAACATCCTGACTAAAGCCGAAAACTCCAAGAGTTTTGTAAAAGTTCTCGACAAGTTGAGTATCGGAGATCACGCCACTCAACTTGAGGGGGAGTGTTGGAAGAAATGAAAAGAAATCAAAAAGATCAATTAGCAAGATTTACAAGATCTTTCCTTATATATTTGTTTTTCAACCCTATAAAGGGGCTTCGTAATGAGTAATAATACACAACATTTATAGCCTCAATTCCTTGTTCTATTCTACAATATGTTTATACCATGTTTTAACATATATATGTATAGTTCAAGTTTTTAAACTAAATTGTCATTATGCATCCTCCGTTAGTATCCTTTCTGTTACCTTTCTTTTCCGTATTGCATTTTGAAAAGGATTTTTTTTTGTTTTTGTACATTTACTTTTTCTTTACCTATTTCATCCTTAAAATTTAAATATGTGCTAGATATATTTTATTTTATTTGTTAATTTCAGAAGTATGTACTTGTGCTCGAATTATCTTTTGTATTTACATCTTGCTTGAGGTTGGGTAATTTGATGTGTACGTGCATGTCTCTTATTTCATGTGATTATTGACATTACATAAAATTAGCATTCTTATCGTACGATACACGAATGTTCTATTTTTTTAATATATAACATTGCGTATATTAATATTTGTTATTAATATAACAAATATAATTAAATACCAAAAACTTTATTTTTAATTTTAATCCGAATTTTGACCCCTTAGTTATTTTTAGTCATTTTTTAGTTATTAATATAACAAATACTCCATCAGTCTCAAAACTTTTCGATACGTAGATTAATGATGATTGTGTTTTGTGTGTAAAATAGTTGAAATACGAAAAACGAAATATTTTTAAATATAAAATTAATTATTATTTTTAGAATAAGACAATAATTATGAAACAGCAAAAGAAAATGAGACAATAATTATATGACGGATGGAGTATATATTAAATACAAAAATATTCTAGCACGTGAATCGGCTTGCTAATACCGCTAGCTACCGTCCCGGGTCCGCTGCCCGGTTTGGGCCCATGAGAAACTTCACTTCTGTTTCTTCATTTCCTTAACTTTTCCTTTAGAGAAAAGTAATAAAAGTGAGCGAACGAGGCCCGTAGACCATCTTTTCTTATTTTAGATTTGAAGCGAATAAATTTGGCCGTAGTTACTCTCTAACTTTTCCTTTATACGTAAGAGTGGAAATTTGATCTGAAAATATGCCATCATCGACTTATAATTATTATAGTATGTCATGAAGAGAGGTTGACAAGTCATTTATGATTAGTACACAGTGTATTTTATAAATAAAGATAACACATAATATAAATATATAGTATCGGTGATATTTCTGAGATCGTAAGAGAGGTGAGTTGCACAAAAATCTCAAATTTTGTAGATACCAATTTTTTTGGTATGTAATTATGTTGATTTATTTTTCAATTTTTTCTTACAGGAGTATAACTCTAGATAGCACATCTTAAAATGTAGTATAAGATGATTTTTAGCTTATCTTTTAAAAAAGTATAAATCGTTTTTGATTTTTAGGAAATTCATTACTATAATTTTTATGCTACGAACATTAAATAGAGTGATGCAACATCTCGATTTATTTTAATACATACTTAATTTATTAAACTTGATTCAGTGAGAAGTCACATATGTATGCGTTGAAGCCGATAAGCAGTGTTCTTTTTCTTTTTTCAAATTCCTCATTTCTGATAAAGAAATGTAACCAAAGTCAATTAGACCTAAAGAAAACTAATTAGTGGTATTCTTGTAGAAATGGGCCGCTCACCCTTTTGAAAGGTTTTAGAAAAGGGAGAGTTATCCAAGCTTATTGTCTAAGAGATACAATCATTATCAAGTCGATGTAAAATAATAGATAAATATTTTAATACATCTCTTATGTGTAGATCAGAATGATCATCGAACTTCTACATGTGAACCAAAGAGAATCCATCATTGACTTGGGCCTTATCTTATGACATATGAGTAGTGCCTTGATACATAGGTTCAAAGAAAAAGATATAGAAATCACCACAAGCTTAATTCAGCTGGTTAAGAGCTAGTAGATTTAGAGCAAAGACCAATGATTGAATCTTAGTATCCACAGTGTGAAAGTTTCACTCTCTTTATGATGACTTCTTATGATACTAAGCACTAATACTTCTAAGTACTTAACCGCTGAATCACCATGATTTATCCTTTCATATTTTTATGGGTCTCATTCACCCTCTTTATAGTGACTTTTTAATGGACAGTAAGCACTAATACTCCAAGTTATTTATCCATTAAGTCATTATGATTTATATTTTCATAGAACTGGGGTGGGGTGTAGAACTCCTAAGAGAGTTATTCCCCAATTAAAGCAGAACAAGATATGAAAGAATAAAGCCCCAATTCTTTGTTGTATAGAATTGTTGCCCCCAACTTGTGCATTGTCATTTTTTCACTCCTTTTTATCATTTAAGAGTAGTTGTAGATATGATACCGAGAATCATATTGATCAAAATTTCGAAGTCAATAGGAAAAGTATATATATATATATATATATATATATATATATATATATATATATAGGAGATGGTTCAAGTAAGAAATGATAATTTGGTAAGAAATGAGAATGAATCTTCGGGCCTTTGATTTCTTTGGGTCAACGGTTGAGATTTAATTTCGGTTGTGATACAATTTTGTGTTTTATGTGCTACGCTGGTTCTTGTGTAGCATTAGATCTCTTCTTGTGCTACGATGTGATGAAATATGTGCTAAACTAACATGTGCAACATAATAATTCTGATTGTGCTACACAAATATGAAAGATGTGATACTATTCTTATTTCCTACATTAATGAGTTTTCTCACCATAATCCACTCATATATATATATAATTATAAATAGGAAAAATTTTATGTGGACGTTTGTATGGAAAATTTCTATGTGATGCTAACGTTTAAAATGTTAATTATTCTAAAGAATGTTATTATATTGAAGAAAAATACCATTTATCTTTTACCCAGTAGTTAAATAATATCATTTGTCTTGAAGAAACGTATCAATATTTGCATATAAATTCACCTATATATATATATATATATATATATATATATATATAGGGTTGGGTTCCCGTAGTACCCGGTCCCCAGATAGTATGTAGTACTCAATCTAGACCACACATTGTGTCCATGTGGATATCATGGACAAGCGACACGTGGCATAGCATTTTTTTATTTTTTATTTTTATTTTCGCTGAAGGGCAATACAATAATTTTTTTTTTCTTCTTCTTCTTCTTCTTCTTCTTAATTTGCAACTGCTATTGTTCATCGGAGAAATATGAAGCCGACAACAACAATGACACAATGGAGGCGGTCGAGATGGTGGTTGTCACGACGGCGACAATCGTGGTGGCTGATCGTTGCCGAAATTACAGAAAAATCATTGATTAGTTGCTTGAAATTGAAGAAAAATAAATATAATTTTGAGAGAAAATTGAGGTATCAAGAGAGATGGTGGTTATGGTGATTTTATGGCGAAGTTCGTAAAAAATTGGAGTAGGAGACGGTGGTTTACGGAGGAGTTTGCCGGAAATCAAAGAAATAAGTGAATCGGAGAAGGAGACGACGAAATGATGCAAGTTGCGAAGAATATGCATATTGATACACATAAACCTGCATCATAATACACATAAACCTGCATATGCATAATAAATTTAGGCATGCATATTAAAAAACAAAACATGCATACGACTAAACATAAAATGCATAGAATGTAACATAACCTCAAGATGTTTTAAAACAAAAATTATCATTTTTGATATCTCTTTTCCCTATTCTTCAATATGCACAAACACTTTCTTGTTGATCATTTGCTTTCTTTCTTGTTGATCATTTGTTTTCTTTCAATTATAAAACTAAAAGTAATTGATCTAAACTAGAGAAGAAATTATGAATAAATCAATATCACATGCATTTTCGTGTTCAACATTACGTTCTTTGTTCAAGCATATGCGCTTTTTGTTTTAAATTTCTCGACCCACTATTAAGATACTACAGCAAGCCCATGTTCCTTAAATAATTTGGGCCCAGAATTAAAACATACAGAGCCATTAATATTTAAAATAAAATCTGTCCATACATTTTAAATGGAAACAGCCCAATTCATTTAAATAAAAATAGAATCAGCCAATTTAATTAAAACAACACAAGCCCAGCCCATTTGTAAATAAGGAGAGCCCAACACCTTGAGATAAAACAGCCCATTTAAAAAAAATAGAACAAGCCCAATCTTAAAAAAAGGAGCCCAACCATTTTGAATAAATTAAGCCCAATACATTAAAAAAAAGAACCCAGCCCATTTCTTACAAAACCCTAAACCTAATTTATGTCCATTTTCCGGCGCCGTTTTTCCGGCGAGCCGCCGTCGCCGGCGACCAGATTCAACCACCTCCTTTTTATTTTTCTTTCTTTCTCCTCTCTCTCTCACGTCTCTCACTTTCTCTCTCACTTCATGTCTCTCTCGCTCACTCCACAAAATATGCATGGTTCATTTTTCGTATTACATAGCAATCAAGTTGTAAAAACATGCATGCATTATTGTGTTCAATTGCATGCATTTTTTGTTCATTTGAATGCATTATTTAGTTCAACTAAATGCATAGTATATTTTTCGCAATCACCTAACAAATCAAATTACTAATCTACCCTTAATGAAGCGAAAATCAGCGAAATTAAGCTTTAAAAGTCCGAAAAAATCTGAACCATAGGATCTATGAGATGAGTGGATGAGATTGAGTACTACATATTATCTCAGGCTCGGGTACTATTTGATCCCTCCTATATATATATATATATATATATATATATAGGAGATGGATCAGATAGGAAATGATAATTTGGTAGGAAATGAGAATGAATCTGGACCTTTGATTTGTTGGATCAATGGTTGAGATTTAATTTCGGTTGTGCTACAATTTTATGTTTTGTGTGCTACGCGGATTACTGTGCAGCACTAGAACCCTTCTTGTGCTACGCTGCAATAAAGATGTGCTAAACTAATATATTTAGCATATGTGCTACGAAGAGATGAAATATGTGATAAACTAACATGTGCAATATAGTAATTCTGATTGTGCTACACAAATATGAAAGATATGCTAGACTTACATATCTATTCCTATTTCATACACTTATTTTCATTCTCATAGGAACCATCCCCTATATATATATATATATATATATATAGGAGATGGATCAGGTAGGAATAGATAATTTGGTAGGAAATAGGAATGAATCTGGGCCTTTGATTTGCTATATCAATGGTTGAGATTTAATTTTCGTGTGTGCTACAGTTTTGTGTTTTGTGTGCTACACGGATTATTGTGCAACACTATAACTCTTCGTGTGCTACACAATATGAAAGATATGCTACTATTCCTACTTTCGTACATTAAGGAGCTTTCTCACCATAACCAACCCCTATATATATATATATGTGTGTGTGTTGTGAATCCGGACCGCCTCCTCGTCGTCAACGCGCTCCCGGACGTTCCGTCGACCCCGGCAGCGACTCAATATCTCGTTCTGACAACTTTCTACGACCTGCACACAACAAGAAAAGAAGCAACAAAAAGAACGAAAATAGGCAACAACCGAATAGAGGAAAAGAGTAAAAGAAGTAAAATAATGGAATTGATTAAACTCGACTCAGGTGCGGTTTCTCCGTCGTTGCAACACGCCTTCACGGTGTCCAAAATAGGAGATCACAATCTCGTTGACACAGCAACAACCCACAACCCAAATCCGTAACCTCCAAGAGCTCTCCACAAAGAATATATTTTTCACCTTATCAAGAATTCTACAAAGGAATTGATACCAAAAGGCAAAGAATTGGAGTCTGACCACTGGAGCAAAAAACGGCACCTCTATTTTGCTTCTAATAGGTCCAAAACCTATACTCACCTTTTATACAAATTAAAGGGACGGAATGGAGGCAGGAGTAGGTGGAGAGTTTTTAAGGGGTGAATGGGCTTTGGGCATTATCTAAATATATGGGACAACAAAGAATTATAACAATATATATATAGGGGATGGATCAAATGAAAACCATAAATATTTTGAGAAATGAGAACTAATCCTAACCATTGATTTGATCCAATCCTATGGTCCCTAATTATAGTTATAATTATCGCATATTAGTTAATAATATTAACATTGATGACATTTTTGTCATATTAAATTATTCTTAACGGATGACATACTAGATTTAAGGGATTTGATATGAATAATTAATGCATCCAATTTTAGTTTATTTTATTTGTTATTGGTTTATTATATTAACAATTGATTATTCGGTAATCATCTTTTTAATTAATTACATATCAGATTTTTTTTCCACTGTCCAATATTAATTGCCTCATCAGGTTTGTAATTTTTTTTCTTCATAATTTTCTAAAATTGATGAATGACATGAATTATATATTGTTTGCGTTAGTTCTTCTCAAGTTTATTTGTATTTTCATTTCTTCTTAATTTTTAAAAAATGATGAATGACATGAATTTTATGTCTAGGTTAGTCCCTATCAAGTTTATGTTGTTCAGTTCAAAATTACGTTTGATCAAAGACCAGATTTACTATTCGTGATAATTAAATCATGAAAATTAGTATTAGTTTGTTAATAAAATATCACTGCATAAGATAAATAACTTTGTGCAAAAACGTGTTACCGATATGCACAAGAAATTTCATGCATAACTACTGGTTTTGAATGAGCAAAGACCAAACTTTTGTGCATGATAAAAATCCAAGCATAACTATTGATTTTGAACACAAATACATGTTCACGTAAAATAGTCTTTTATGTACACGTGCATAAACTATATTATGGTGTTTATCTCTGTTCAATCCTTTCTACATCCTTGTGCATATGTAATATCCAAGATTTTAAAATATGAAAAACGTATTAATTGATATTGCAGAGAGAGGAAGAGATGCATTGAATGAGGAATGCGAAAAATCAGGGGTTGACGTAGTTTCACTGGGTAGGGTGACTCAACAAAATTACCATAATGTCCCTACGTCTATTAAATCAGCAAATCAGTAGGAAAAAAGTCAAACCCTGTTTTTATAATAAAATCAATATAGTCCATTAGATCAGATGAAATCTAGGATCGAGATCAGTTCTTAGTTCTTATCTTAGAAGTGGTTCCTTCTATAACCAACCCCTATATATATATATATATATATATATATACATATATATGAATTGGCTCATCTACATACAATCTTTAATATACATAAATGAAAACAAATCATGTTCATTAGATTTGAAAATCTAATGGTTATATCTAAGTGTATATCTGAATTAGTTATATGCATATTTTTGCATATAATTCTGAATTTGTGCATCTACATCATAATTTGCATATTGAATCTGAAACGTCCATATTGATTTATCAATGGTTGATATTTGTTTTCATGTTTACACTATAAGGAGTGTCCACACGATAATCACTCTTAAAGTATAAAATAAGAACCATTTTCAGCTCTTGATTCGTGAAGATCTATGGAGGGTTCATCACTTTACTTGATGGATTCAAATGTCTTGGTTCAAATCCCATTGGGGGCGATTTTTTTTTTTCTGAATCAAACATACATGGCAAATTCAGACGCTTTCACGATGAATTCATACGATTTCAGGAGTTTGTAGTTTATAGGTTAATGATGGTTTTTACAATAATATCTCTCTCTCTCTATATATATATATATATTAAACTAGTAGGCGAAACGTATAAACTTTTCTATCTAAATTTATTTATTTCATTCTTTCTTTCAAATAATAAAAAAATTGAACCAAACTTATAACTTTACAGAATAATTGCAACAATGTATAGCTGACATGATACCACATTATTTGAAATTGATTTGATCGTTTCATTTCGAAAGCAATAAAATGTGTTTCGTAATTTTCACACGGATTTAAAAAAAAAGACGCATTTAATGTTCTTTGAAAAATATGATTTACATGTAATTGTTCTATTTTGCCCTTATTTATTGCTCCACATATCATTTTCATAAGCAGTAAATAAAGATATTTAGTAAAAGAATATTTTAATACAATTTTAATTAAGAAACTCGAGTAAATAGTTGGAAGATCTAACAAATAAATAAAAGGACTAATTACATAGGATGGTGCGAGTAGTTTATATTATTAATATCCTGACATATTTCATGTGTCGCCAAATTAACTTACAGAAGAAAAAACAACTACACATTATGGGTAGTGCACACTTTCATGAGCTGACGTCAATAAATATAGAATAACACTTCATGAAGTAGTATATAATTTTTTGACGGAATAATATGTGTGTGTGTGTGCATCCTGTTGAAGTAGTGCCCCAAATTTAGAAACCCTCATTAATAAATGGAAGTTGCACGTTGACTATATGTAAGTATTTTGAATTCCATTAATATTAGGTAGACTTTTCCATTTTGGAGTTCTCTTATTAATGGAGCTCATGAAAATATGATGAGAACAAGAAGAAAACTGTTCCTGACCTTATCCACTCCATTCACATTTGCTTTCCATTTTTAGAAGGTTGACACCTTGACAACTTCATCATCTTAATATTAATAGGTCACTCAGCAAATCGACATAATCTAATCCCCAAGATTTTTTTCTTTCTTTCTTCTAATTATCAGCCAGGACCATGGTCAGAAATGTTGGAAGTAACATAATCTATACTTTTCAATATTAATTTCATTAATTTTAATGGACATATATGGATCAAAGATTAATCATAAAAGTAACACTACCCCATTTCCTGAATTTACTTTAGATCTCTTATATACATAAGTGCTAAGTGCATCAAATTGAGTTGATAATGGTCGCCCCATTTGACTGATTTGAATGTGTTAAAAGTTTTAAACTTCTCTTACGAGAGTATTGTAATATATATCTTACTAGGTTGTTATCTAAAATTACATACTAGTTTGATATTCTTCTTTGTCTGAGATTATATGAATTTTAAGTAAAATAAAACCATATGTTATGTTGTTTGTTTCGTATGTTGAGATTGAAAACACGAAGAGAAATTGTTGTGAAACATGTGGATAAATTATTGCTGTGAGAGTTCTTTGTTATTGATTTTCTTAGTTTTGGAGCATATAATTAATGTTCAAATTGAAGTATTAATTGCACATGTATTTTCCCGGTCACGGCTTTAAACACGTGAAATTGCGGAGGTCTGACTCTTAATCTTATCAAAAGGAGCGCGTAAGCCATGTACCCTTCTAAATTAAATTCGTAACCATTTCCTTCCACTGAAAGTCAAAACGTGAATCTTTGGGCCGTAGCCCTATCCAAATGAGTTATCAAATAACCGGTCTGTTACATGGAGGCCCATTATGCAATTATGTAAATATTCTGAATGTTATTATTACTATTTCACATGTAGATGGGATTCGCATAGGATGGAGGTGAGCTGAACTATCCGACCTACTCAAAATTTGTCTCGCTGAAAGTTTGGTAAAGTTCGACTCGTATTTTCTGTGTCGCTATCAATCTCTATTGTACTCTATTCTTGAACTTATGAATCAGTTGGATATTAAATTGTAATATAATTTGTAGAGAAGTAGCTTTAAATTAAAACGTGATGATTATGTGTGTTAATTAGATCTGGATTGAAGATCTAGCAACAAAGTCAGAAGATACCTCGAATGACATGGGACGAAGGAAATTCTATAGGAGAATGATATCTTCGAGCGCACAAATTGAGAGGTACACAAGTTCAACTCACGTGAAAGTCGGAGAGAGCTGCAAAATAGGACCGGAGGGGTTCTCCAATAGAGACGACTCTGATGCTTAAGTCAATTTCTGAACAAGATTTACAATATATATGATCGAGTATCTAGAGAGCGTATTTTTGTATGAATGATGGATGAGGTATTCATCGTTGAATAAACACGGATGATATATCCGACCTTCCCTCCTATTTATAGGGTATTTAATTTAGTCATTCGCGAGGGACACAGTTTTAGGCCTCAAGGCTAGCTAGGGCGCCAAAAATTGTATAAGGTCTCTACAAGTTTGTTATAATATTCTAATAAGAGCCAATGAAGAGAGTACACGTAGAATGATCTCTAGCTAATCTTTTTCTTATGAGACATTGACATACTATAAATACAGTAAACTTCTATCATTTGAATTCTGGTTGGAAGATACTTCTAGCTATGCCTCTGAGATATGACTAGAACTGACAAAATAGGCCCAACCTGATAGGCCTGCCTGGGGTTACCCGAGGTTGGGGTTGGGTTGGGTTGGGTTGGGCTTTGAAATTAGAGGTTCGAGAAAAATTGGGCCTAAAAATTCGTCCAAAAAAACCCCGGATCGATTCGGACCTACAAAACCTAGGATTTTGGATAAAAAGCCCGTCTGGTATAAATTAAATATAAATTTTTGTATTATCGTGTAATCACAAAATTATTGTGGTGTAGTGGAAGTGTTCCTGTTCCTTATCCATGAAACCTGGGTTCGATACCAAGTACTTAGGGGTGAGAAACAGTTCGATTTTAGTTAACTAAATCAAATTTGTTCGAAAAATAGAATCGAAATCGAACCGATTTAGATTTTCGATTGGCCGAAAGTTGATTGGTTATTTGTAATACCCCGATTATTTAAAAGCCTAATTACGATATTAATTTCGTAAATTAGAATATTATTATTATGATAATTTGATTATTAATATATATATCGAATAATGATTTCGATTATTGTTGGAATAATAAATTCCTATGTTTTATTCTGTTTAGTGTGAATTGAGAAATACGAATATGTAACGTATTTCAACAAGATTATTTCTACGTCGATTACGTATCGATGATTAAATGCTCGTGATATTTTCTAAGTTTTAAGCTTAGAATTTAATTCCATTATTATTGGAATAATTTAATAAAGTGATTACAACTTTATTACGACCATTTTGAGATGAGTCGATAATTAACGTTTGAGACGTTTCAAACGTTAACGTTTAAAGATGACTTGAGAATCAAGTCTAATGATTAAGGAATTATGATATTTAAACTCCTATGATTATTTTATGTAATTAGAATATTATTTAGCATTGAAATAATGCTAGAAAATTTTGGAATAATATTTTAATTATTTAGATTCTCGAAAACCCTAAATCGAGAATTTGTAGATTGCCAATGGGCTTCTCTTATTGGGCTTTTTCAAACTAAAGTCCATTATATAAATTATTTTACTACCGAGGCTCGATCCTTAAGACTATGAATTAATAATTAAACATTAAGATAATTATTGATATAATGATTTATAAGTATATATATAAATCATATTCGATTATTATATAATATATAATAATTCTCGTAATCATTTCATAATATTTAATGAAATAAATTCTTTTTATTGGAATTTAAAATTTTCTTTCAGGGCAAGAATCGACTTAATGAATTCTAAGTTCAAAATTCCTCGAAAAATTCTATCGAGAAAAACGGGGTATTACAATCTCAAGTTTTGTAGATACCAATTTTTTTGGTATGTAATTATGTTGATTAACTTTTCAATTTTTTCTTACAGGAGTATAACTCTAGATAGCACATCTTAAAATGTAGTATAAGATGATGTTTAGCTTATCTTTTAAAAAGTATAAATCGTTATTGATTTTAGGAAATTCATTACTATAATTTTTATGCTACGAACATTAAATAGAGTGATGCAACATCTCGATTTATTTTAATACATACTTAATTTATTAAACTTGATTCAGTGAGAAGTCACATACGTATGCGTTGAAGCTGATAAGCAGTGTTCTTTTTCTTTTTTCAAATTCCCTCATTTCTTTATTTCTGATAAAGAAATGTAACCAAAGTCAATTAGACCTAAAGAAAACTAATCAGTGGTATTCTTGTAGAAATGGGCCGCTCACCCTTTTGAAAGGTTTTAGAAAAAGGGTGAGTTATCCAAGCTTATTATCTAAGATATACAATCATTATCAAGTCGATATAAAATAATAGATAAGTATTTTAATACATCTCTTATGTGTAGATCAGAATGACCATCGAACTTCCACATGTGAACCAAACAGAGAATCCATCATTGACTTGGGCCTTATCTTATGACATATGAGTAGTGCCTTGATACATAGGTTCAAAGAAAAAGATATAAAAATCACCACAAGCTTAATTCAGCTGTTTAAGAACTAGTAGATTTGGAGCAAAAGACCAATGATTGAATCTTAGTATCCACACTGTGGAAGTTTCACTCTCTTTATGATGACTTCTTATGATACTAAGCACTAATACTTCTAAGTACTTAATCGCTGAATCACCGTGATTTATCCTCTCATATTTTTATGGGTCTCATTCACCCTCTTTATAGTGACTTTTTAATGGACATTAAGCACTAATACTCCATGTTATTTAACCATTAAGTCATTATGATTTATGTTTTTATGGAATTGGGGTGGGGTGTAGAACTCCTAAGAGAGTTATTCCCCAATTAAAGTAGAACAAGATATGAAAGAATAAAGCCCCACTTCTTTGTTGTATAGAATTGTTGCCCCCAACTTGTGCATTGTCATTTTTTTCCCTCCTTTTTATTATTTAAGAGTAGTTGTAGATATGATACCGAGAATCATATTGATCAAAATTTTCGGAAGTCAATAGGAAAAGTGTATATATCTATATATATGTAGGAGATGGTTCAGGTAAGAAATGATAATTTGGTAGGAAATGAGAATGAATCTTCTGGACCTTTGATTTGCTGGATCAATGGTTGAGATTTAATTTCGGTGGTGCTACAATTTTGTGTTTTGTGCTACTGCGGACATCGCAAAGACTAGATCCTTCTTGTGCTACGATGTGAAGAAATATGTGCTAAACTAATATGCAACATAAGTAATTCGACGATTGTCTATACAAATATGAAAGATGTGATATTATTCTTATTTCCTACATTAAGAAGCTTTCTCACCATAATCCACCCATATATATGTGTATATATATATATAAACTATAAATAGGAAAAATTTTATGTGGACGTTTGTATGGAAAATTTCTATGTGATGCAAATGTTTAAAAATGCTAATTATTCTAAAGAATGTTATTATATTGAAGAAAAATATCATTTATCTTTTACCCAATAATTAAATAATATCATTTGAATCAAATAAAAATCTCATTTGTACTGAATAAAAGTATCAATATTTGCATATAAATCCACCTATATATATATGAATTGGTTCATCTACATAAATCCTTAATATACATAAATAAAAACAAATCATGTTCATTTAGATTTGAAAATCTAATGGTTATATCTAAGTGTATATCTGAATTAGTTATATACATATTTTTGCATATCATTCTGAATTTGTGCATCTGCATCATAATTTGCATATTGAATTTGAAACGTCCATATTGATTTATCAATGGCTGATATTTGTTCTCATGTTTACACTATAAGGAGTGTCCACACGATAATCACTCTTAAAATATAAAATAAGAACCATTTCCAGCTCTTGATTCGTGAAGATCTATGGAGGGTTCATCACTTTACTTGATGGATTCAAATGTCTTTGTTCAAATCCCATTATGGGCGATTTTTTTTTTGAATTCAAACATACATGACAAATTCAGACGCTTTCACGATGAATTCATACGATTTCAGGAGTTTGTAGTTTATAGGTTAATGATGGTTTTTACAATAATCACTCTCTCTCTCTCACACACACACACACACACACACACACACATATATATATATATATATATATATATATATATATATATATTAAACTAGTAGGCGAAACGTATAAATTTTTCTATCTAAATTTATTTATTTCATTCTTTCTTTCAAATAATTAATAAAAAAATTGAACCAAACTTATAACTTTACAGAATAATTGCAACAATGTATAGCTGACATGATACCACATTATTTGAAATTGATTTGATCGTTTCATTTCGAAAGCAATAAAATGTGTTTCGTAATTTTCACACGGATTTGAAAAAAGACGCATTTAATGTTCTTTAAAAATATGATTTACATGTAATTGTTCTATTTTGCCCTTATTTATTGCTCCACATATCATTTTCATAAGCAGTAAATAAAGATATTTAGTAAAAGAATATTTTAATACAATTTTAATTAAGAAACTCGAGTAAATAGTTGGAAGATCTAACAAATAAATAAAAGGACTAATTACATAGGATGGTGCGAGTAGTTTATATTATTAATATCCTGACATATTTCATGTGTCGCCAAATTAACTTACAGAAGAAAAAACAACTACACATTATGGGTAGTGCACACTTTCATGAGCTGACGTCAATAAATATAGTACTATATGAAGTAGTATAGAATTTTTTGACGGAATAATATATGTGTGTGTGTGTGCATCCTGTTGAAGTAGTGCCCCAAATTTAGAAACCCTCATTAATAAATGGAAATTGCACGTTGACTATATGTATGTATTTTGAATTCCATTAATATTAGGTAGACTTTTCCATTTTGGAGTTCTCTTATTAATGGAGCTCATGCAAATATGATGAGAACAAGAAGAAAACTGTTCCTGACCTTATCCACTCCATTCACATTTCCTTTCCATTTTAGAAGGTTGACACCTTGACAACTTCATCATCTTAACATTAATAGGTCACTCAGCAAATCGACATATTCTAATCCCCAAGAATTTTTTCTTTCTTTCTTCTAATTATCAGCCAGGACCATGGTCAGAAATGTTGGAAGTAACATAATCTATACTTTTCAATATTAATTTCATTAATTTTAATGGACATATATGGATCAAAGATTAATCATAAAAGTAACACTACCCCATTTCCTGAATTTACTTTAGATCTCTTATATACATAGGTGCTAAGTGCATCAAATTGAGTTGATAATAGTCGCCCCATTTGACTGATTTGAATGTGTTAAAAGTTTTAAACTTCTCTTACGAGAGTATTGTAATATATTTCTTACTAGGTTGTTATCTAAAATTACATACTAGTTTGATATTCTTCTTTGTCTGAGATTATATGAATTTTAAGTAAAATAAAACCATATGTTATGTTGTTTGTTTCGTATGTTGAGATTGAAAACACGAAGAGAAATTGTTGTGAAACATGTGGATAAATTATTGCTGTGAGAGTTCTTTGTCATTGCTTTTCTTTGTTTTGGAGCATATGTTCAAATTGAAGTATTAATTGTACATGTGTTTTCCCGGTCACGGCTTTAAACACGTGAAATAAATTGCGGAGGTCTTAATCTTATCAAAAGGAGCGCGTAAGCCATGTACCCTTCTAAATTAAATTCGTAACCATTTCCTTCCCCTGAAAGTCAAAACGTGAATCTTATGGCCGTAGTCCTATCCAAATGAGTTACTCCCTCTTTCCCGCTTAAAGTGTCTCATTTCTTTTGGACACGGGTATTTAGAAGAAAAGTATAAAGTAGTTAAAGTGTTAAAAAGTGGATAGGGTCCACACTTTTTGAAGGGATAATTATTTCCTAAAATGGAATGAGACATTTGTAATGGGACAATCCAAAAAGGAAAGTGAGACATTTTAAATGGGACAGAGGGAGTATCAAATAACCGGTCTGTTGAATGGAGGCCCATTATGCAATTATGTAATATTCTGAATGTTATTATTACTATTTCACATGTAGATGGGATTCGCATAGGATGGAGGTGAGCTGAACTATCCGACCTACTCAAAATTTGTCTCGCTGAAAGTTTGGTAAAGTTCGACTCGTATTTCTGTGTCGCTATCAATCTTTATTGTACTCTATTCTTGAACTTATGAATCAGTTGGATATTAAATTGTAATATAATTTGTAGAGAAGTAGCTTTAAATTAAAACGTGATGATTATGTGTGTTAGATCTGGATTGAAGATCTAGCAACAAAGTCAGAAGATACCTCGAATGACATGGGACGAAGGAAATTCTGTAGGAGAATGATATATAATTAATTAATTATATAATAAATAAAAACAAAAACAATTTTTCGATTATATCCGTTATTGGTTAACCGATAATAAAAAATTGAACTATGGAACTGAACACACAATAAAAACCGAATTTTTTGGTTAATCAGAATCGCTTTGGTTCGGTTCTATCCAAAACCAAATACCATTTAAATAGCCCTACAAGTGATGGCGCTTTTTTTTTTTTTTTTATTTGCTTAGTTGTTTTAATTATATAATTAGGTTATGTAATTATTTAATAATATAATTTTTATATATATATATATATAATTATTATTAGTTTCTAGACTTAAATCATTTTTTTGTAATTTAAAATATTAATTTTAGATATTAATGAAATTAGAAAAACGAGCTAAAGAAAGTCCGCCTGAGGATGGGCTGGGCTTTATATTTACAGGCCCAAAAAATTTCAGACCCTGCCCAAAAAGTGTAAAAATCTGCGGGGGTTCGGATCCGCCCTGGTTACTATTTTTGCCAGCTTTAACTATGAGTTTAGAGAGTCTGGGATGATAGATAGATCTATTTTGTGTAGATGCCTTGAATATGACGACAACACCTCTAAGTTCTGATTCTAGGAGACTGGAAGGTATATTTGGTTCACAAATATGCTCTATGTATTTGTGCACGTAGGATTTCTCTTCTGACATCTAAATACGCCAGAGATGTTCTATTGGTCTATGATATGGGCCATTGTCTTTAACTAGTGCTACAGGGCCTCTTGAGATAAAGCCCAAAAGGTCTAGTTATATTATTCCATATTATGTGGTATTTTATTTTATAAAATATGAAATAGTATATTTCAACAAATTTACTTTATTTAAAATATTTTTAATTTATTACGTTATGATTTTCATTTTATATATTCATTTAAAAATACTAGAAAATAATTTCAACTTTAGTCCGTGTTAATTACTAAGTGTAAATATTATTAAATTTGATTAAGCTCAACTACGCGTGTTTAATTTAATGGGTAAACCTTGAATTTTTTTTAATACATATTTCAAGCTTAATGAGTCAATCTTGAATTTGTCCTATAGTTTCTAAAAGGATTCAAAGAACACAAAAGAACCTTATGAAAATATTGTTTCAGATTTGAAGTTGATATATTATTTTGGTATTGCATTTATTAGTGGCACATGAACAAACAACAATAGCCCTGCAGCGACAGTAGAGAAACGTAAACATGTTTTGTAGCACAGACAATGGTTTAGGTCGTTTTTGTGGTTAAGATTAAGAAATAAGAATACAACTAACACTCATGATCCAAACATGTGATTATTGGATTTCTGGTTCTGTGCTTGTTAGATATCCCAAATTTTTCTAATTTTCTGTTCAATTTTGTAATTTTCCAAATTTAAGGTTTGTTTCGGCATTATACATATATTTATCGGATTCAAACAAGCTTCAGCTAAAGAGTATTGGGCTTCATATTTGATCAGGATTGGGCTAAAGAGTGTTAGGGTTATATGGAGTAGTGGGGTTCCCGTTCCATCCACAATATCTTTTATGAAATATATATATTACTGTTTGGAACTTTTTGAATGGTAATGGAAAATCAAAGTCCAATTTCAAAATCTATTTATGTGAGTTGATAGATCATCACATCCATTAATTGAGTTGTGGATATTCGTTGCCTTTTGGAATTCACTAAAAGAAAAGTAGTCCACTGCGCAGAAATTAATTAAGTGGGGGTAAAGGAAACTCACACCATGACACGAAAAGGCCCACACATTGAAGTTGAAGTGGATTTTGATGTGTTAAGTTGACATTTGAATAGCAGCTATACCCACACACGAGAGGTTAACTTGTATTTAATGAAATATGGAATCAAAATAGAGTGATTTTAGTCAAAATGATGGTGAGACGTATAGTAGCAATATGCATGTTGATGTGCATACGCTTATTATCATATAAGTCAAATGCATGCATCCACTTAAAAGAGAGAAGGCTATCACGATCCGCCAGCGTGGTCCAATTTTCTTTCATTCTTTCTTTATCTTGAACTCGTCTGCTATTTTTGGTGGCGGTTAGGGCTTCTTCTCTCCCTCTTTCACTCTGTCTCTATATATTTATTAACTTTCACCTTAGTTATAGTGGCTTTTTAGTCCGAACTAAAAAAATTTACAAATATATATAACTGGTATTTTTTTTCTTCGTTGTTCACTTAATAGATCGCGTCAATTCTTTTGGCCAACTAATTAAAGATGTTGTGGTTCACTTAGGGGGTGTTTGACTAAGCTTATTTTAGAGAGCTTATAAGCTCCAAGAGCTTATAAGATGTTTCAAGAGCTTATAAGAGGTAATGTCTCAAGTGCTTATAAGTTGTTAAAGTGTTTGGATAATTGATCTTATAAGCTAGAGAAAGAGTCGTGAGTTAGAGAGAGAAAATCATAGTTAGAGAGATAAAATTGACGAGATGTGAAGTTAATAGTGTATGTATAGGAAATAACGAACTATAATAAGGTTATTTTGGTAAATTCATGATTGCTTATAAGTTTATGAAAAAATAAATTAGGGTTGATCAACTTATTTTTAGGGGAGTTTATAAGCTGTTGGAGCTTATTTTCACAGCTTATAAGTTGTTTATGAGCTGATTTTGTCAAACGCTTTGCAACATCTTATAAGCTCCTAAACAGCTTATAAACTGTTTTAAAGAGCTTATAAGCTCAGCCAAACACCCTCTTAGTAGTCCCTGTAGTGACTTTTTCATTTCATGTTTCTTACATGTGTATTAATTCTTTTAATAATATCAAATCAGCTTTCGGTGATCCACATTAGCATTAGTTGGTCAGAAAATTTGAGGCAAACTATCAAATTAACAGTGAAGATAAGTACGAGCTATATTTCTAACTTTTAAGTTCAGGCTAAAAGGTTAATACAAAGTCAAAGTTCTATAACTTAGGAACAAACCCTATATATTGATATAATTGATCGCGTCTTGGATGTAATACTAGAGGTCATTTTAAGTTTATACTGATGTAAGAATAATTTGATTACTGAAAGGCAAAGATTAAGCTACCATTTTCACGTAAGTTATATTTTATAGTTTTGTCTTACATAATATTGGATTGAGGGTTTGGTCCATTTGGAGAATGGAGAGAAGAAATAGAGAAAGCACTCTTCCAAAAAAGAAAGAAGGAAATAGGGAAAGCAACTTTTTAATTTTTTCTTTCAAGTGCCAAGCGGTGGTTTTTAAGGCATTGCATTGTTATATTATATGTGTCTGCTGTATGATTTCCGTTGACCAAGCAAGAATCTTGGACTTAATATTCTTGAACTCCCAGTTCCAAATAAATAAATAAGTAAATAAAAGGAAGAAATTAAAGAAGGCAAACTAATTTGTTAATGGGTGAATCACGTTCCACGAGGATTAAACAAAATACTAAATCATTCCTGAAGGTTGTGGAGATCTCCTTTTAGACTGTATAGAATCTTTCTACCATCCAATCCACGTCTCAAGTTCTCAAACAAAAATAACACCAAATCATTTTAGTGCACAAATATCTTTCAGTTTATCGCGTTTTTTCACAATTTTTTTGTTCAGTATAGAATCTTTCTACCATCCAATCCACGTCACAGTAATTAGTTGTAGCTGGTAGCTCTACCAGCAATTAGGTCTGATTAATCTGACTTGTTTTGTACATGATGTTCAATAGGTTGATTGTATTTGCCGTACGAATCTGAGATAACTTTCTTCTGAATCTATATGATCCTATGATTCTCTCTATGAAAAGTGATGCATATATACTGTTTGACACTGAAAATCAGTAGAGTATATTTTTCAACAAGACCAAGTCCCAAAACATAACGTTCCCAAACATGGGATTACATGTAATCCACAAGCTATATATATTAATTGTCGGTTTTGAATCTTTATTTCGTACAATTTTGTGCTTATGATTAAACACTTCATTTACGAATCTAGCTAGTATTTTTGTCTACGCTAATATGTATACCTCTATATGACTAATGTATACAGCTAGCCTAAATAAACTCCTGCACCAACTCACCAAAATCAAATTTGGGATTGCAGCATTCAACTGCATTGATAGCTTCTTGAAATGCCGCGACGCTGCATGGTACAACCAGCCCATTTCTCTGGTCAAATCCGAACTCATTATACGCCTTCTCCAACATAATCTTGAACAACGGGTGTGAGAGGTAACTGGTTGGCACCACAAATCTCTGCCGGCACTCGCCCACGTAGAGCGGGAAAGTTCCTGTGGGCATCGTGGCGGTGGAGCCGCAGCCGCCGTCCCCATCCCCGAGCAAGCAATCAGCATATGACGGCTCATTGTTGCCAAATGTCTTAACCTTCTTGGCTAGTTTCTTCATTGAACCAAGTTTCTTCATGGAGCCAAGTTTCTTCCCTAACATTTTGTGTAATGGATATTGGAGATATATAGCAATTTGGAGAGGAAGTTTATGAAATTCTTGACTGTTGCATTGAGCGAAGGGGTGGCTTTTGTAGTGTTTTTTGGGGGTGGCAAAATTGTCATCCAGTTGACTTTTTAAATTAGGTCTAATTAAGAGACCATGATTGTCGTAGTTAATATATTTCTGATGTGGATTCTCTTAAATTCCATTTAATTTGACTTAGTAATAGTTTGACGATTAGTTTACTATGCATAGGCATATTTGAAGGTTCATGATTGGATTATCTAATTCAGACCATTTTTTGACACTAAATATGTAAATTATTAATCGAAACTAGACCACCAGTCATCATCTAAGGCGGCAACAGTAAAAACTGGAGCCTGCAGGCTGCAGATATATAGGTGCCAATGGTTGGTCGAGCCAACTTCCATTTATTTCTCATCTAGCAAAACAACTTTTAATTAGCTAGAAAAGCTAAAATTTATATCTTATAGTTATTGATTATAGACAATACACTATTTGTGTGTGTGCAAGCGTGTGTGCGTGTGTCTATAATTTATAAAAGATATATATTACTGACAAAATGAAATTTGAAGATCGTTTAGGACATTTGTATAGTGTATTAATTTATCTTAAAGTTGGTTAAAAGATAATTACCAATGTACCAGTAGAAGGTGCACCAGCAAGTTGTTACACTAATTAGATGTATGATTAGTGGGGCTCTATCATTTTTGATGGCCCATAAGCAAAGATGGTATCATCACCAAGATTTTCAAATTAGATTCTCTGATTCTTCCACTAGGATGATTGGATGCCAGCTTTCGAAGAATAATAATAATAATAATAATAATAATAATAATAATAATAATATATTATGAGGTAATTATTTGAAAATATTTAATTTTTTTTTCAATAGTAGTGACACATATGTTTGCGTTTCAGACCATTAAAGGGGAATTTATTTTTGAATATTAATTTAGATGGATAAAAATAATATAAATTAATCAATTGTTTACTTTGTGGATTGAAACTTTCGATATTTAAGGTTATTGATAATTTTTATCATTTGAGTTAATTTGATTTGATACATATTTTATTCAAAAGTAGGATTAGAGAAATTTTATAAATAAAGATAAAAAATACTCAATAATACATTCTATCAATCATGAAAAATAATTGCTTCCTTAGTGAACTATGATATATGCCCGTAGCTATATGCAAACAGATTATCATTTTTATAGACATAAATACCTTTCTATGAGTGTAAAAATGTTTTTATATATTATTGGGCAAATAAAATAAGTGAAGTAGCAACTTTAAGCTTTAGCAATAGTGTGGTGATGAGCTAATAAGATCAGGGGAGAAAATAAGTAAACAAAGACGGCACTAAAAATCTATATTATTGCGTTTTGCCTTTTGTACTCGATATTGGAATGCTTGCCAACTAGCGAAGAAAATGGAGTAAAATTCACATACAAATTTAAAAATATAAAATTTAATAAATGGAGTTCGTACACAAAGAATCCAAAATATATGGATACGGGTGACTTGGTGTGTTACTTTCGAGGTCAAGTCAGCTTTCACCATTTTCTGTGGTCCAAATTAAAGAGAACTTGCATACCGCGCCCCGGTACCTCCCCAAGAATTTTGATAATCTCTATTATTTTTGAAGAAATAATCCAACCTTCCCGTACATCGTGGATTCTTTATATATTCGCATATATAGATCTAGATCATATAATCAGTTAAATTTAGAAATTCATTTTACATTATGTTTATGATTATAGTATACTAAATAATCTTTATATTATTAGGGCGATGCTTAATAATTTGATACATATAAGTTATATTTTATTGAATTTTTGATAAATAATCACTTTATGTTATAATCTATAAGTAAAATTTGTAAAAACAATTTCACATTTGGTTATGATCCAATGACCCCGATGTTGACCATGGTGGAGCATGATGATGAAGCGAAATGATGGGCTATGGACCATCGGGAATCGTTGATTAAAGTGGAACACACCGATGAACTGAAATAATCGTGACTATGAATCAACCATTGACATTGGGCTAAAATATACATACTCATATCCGTCCTATATCCGATTAAAAATCAATTCTGGTGTCCATCGATTTCTCAAACCTGTTTGAATTTATAAGTATAAGTTGTTACAATAATTGGTTATCTGTCTCAATAACAATCCGTACATTATTGAATAAATATTAATAGTAAATATAATAAATAACAAAAGATTAAAAAATAGAGAAAATTTCACACATACATGTCGACTAATGTTCGGATTGGCACGCGTTCTCATCACACAGCGGCTAGAATAATTTATATTCGATATTTTGCCTCCCTATGGGCACAATGTCCCCTCAACTCACTTAAACCGTAGTTCAGGCAATTAAAAGTCGATTCCTCGGAGAGTGTGGTCTAATTCTAATCCTTGTATCGTAACCAAAATAGTGTAGAGTTGTCATGGCCTCTAACTAGCGACTGCAAAATAAAAGAAAATAAATCAACAAAAGAATGATAATGAGGGTCAATTTTCACAATGTTGAGTTTGACGTACGATCATTGATAAATCTAGTGTATGTTAATATACGAGATTTGTGTAAAGCAGTAAATAACACCAAGGCTTTTACGTGGTTCGATCGAGAATAAGATCTACGTCCACGGAGGAATGGTTCCTCAATACTTTCACTATGATTCGATTACAGTGAGTGTAGCTAAAAGCTCTAGTATTCAAGAAGTTGCTAACCCTTTTACCGTCGATCTAACCCCTATTTATACATATCTGAGGACTCCTAAAGACGTGCTCAATCCCCGATCATGGGGATCGATCCCTCCCATGTAGGGACTCTTCCTCTCGCTCGTCAGGATCCTCGCCCATGTGGGATCCATCGCGCCGTGTGGGGTAGATGTGGATTAGGGTTTAGAGGTCGGTTAGGGTTTAGAGGCTGGGCCTCGCTTAACCGCTGGGCCGTTATTAACTCGTGCCCAACTCGTTTAGACTGTCGCTGGGCACGGCGGTTGGGCCATATCCCATCATAGCCCCCAAATAGTCGAGTGATGCCCATGCCGAGGTGAAGTGAAGAGCGCTTTGCCGAGGTGGGATGTTGCTCGGCTGAGGTTGTTGTCGAGGGTTTTTCGATCCCTTTGATGTCAGGGTTTGTTTTGATGATCTCGGTTCGAACTGAGTTGGGCAGTCTGCCGTTCTGGGCATGCACCGCTTGTCGAAGACCGAACTGGAGTCGCCTGTCGTTAGACAAAGATGTTCGGCAGAAGGATGTCGAAGTTCGACCTGGATAGCGACACCTGCATAGGTAACACCGAGGTCCGATCTGGATAGAGATATCTTTCTGGAGATACGGAGGTCCGACTTGAGACGTCTGATTGTTTTCCCAAGGTCTGAACTGGACGAGGTGGCCTACCTTTCCTGGCGGGAACACATGGACTGGAGCCATCCGTTGCTGTACAGGAATGTCCGTTGGAAGGATGCCGAGGTCAGACCTGAATTCTCTGATGGTAGGGGGCGATGTCCGTTGGTAGGACGCCGAGGTCCGACCTGAGTGGCACCGCCCTTCTGGAGGTCTGACGACTATCTGAAGGATGCCGAGGTCCGACCTGAGTGGCGCCCCCTTCTGGAGGGTGCCGAGGTCCGACCTGAGTGACGCCACCTTCTGGAGGATGCCGAGGCCCGAGTGGTGATTGCACGGTCAGACTGGTGGTCTGTCTTACCCTAGAGTACGTCATACGCGCCAGACGGTAGTTGGGCGCTCAAATCGTGTGCGTGTGTCAACTCCACATCAAATCGTGGATAGGCACGTGTGTAGTTGAAACGGCAGTTTTTAGGCGCCATTTGCTCCATAAATAGTCCCATTTGAGGAAACTGCTCACCTTCTCCTTCTCGCTTGTTTCGTAGATAGTACTTTTAAATTTTCCAACTTTTTTTCAAACTTGTTGAAGAAGCGGATATCTCACGAAAAGTAAGTATGTATTCTTCATCTTATCCTTCGCCTTCTCGCTCGAACATTCGATTCTCGCCGGCTCGGCCGTCCGCCTTCCTCCCCGATAGTGTCACCGATATTAAGGATTATATGTGATATAACCTTTTGGGTAGGTCGGTAGGAATTAGTGCTAGGGTCCCGCGTATCATCACCGATGGGATGGATACAGGTGGGTTTAGCGAGGTCGAGTTCGACAACGGAGGACCTTTTGAAATGGCGAAGGAATACCTGGATCCGGAGGAGGCGTGGTGGTGCGCCGCGATCCGATGATAGGCTATGGCCCTCCGAGGGTTTTATTACCGATATGTAGACGCCTGAGAGCGGCCTTAGGTTTCCCTTGGCCCCAATTTTCCTTAGGATCCAAGAATATTTCCAGATCCCCATATGTCAGCTGACCTCGAATTCCATTAGGTCGGTGGTGGGGCTAGGGCTCTCCTGCCATGGCGTTGCCGAGGAGTTCTCCTTCGAGGTCTTGATGCGTTTTTTTAGTGTCAAGACCATAGGAGAGTGTATTATCTGTCTCCTCGGTAGAAATTTAACGTAGCGGCCCCCTCGAAGGTGTCCCATTGGCAAAATAGGTATTTCTTCTTGCGGGCTGATGAGGCATCCGAGGTATGAGTGGGGCCTTGGTAAGATGATGGACGTGAAGGTCAAGCCCCTGGGCTACATGGAGGAAGAGCTCAACAACCTCGGTGAGATATTATCCATTAATTTCACCGAGGATGACCTGAACAATGCCGGGCTGAGCATTTATAGGTCAGAGGCGTCGGGAGCGGGGTCCGATCGGGTGAGGCATCCCCCTATAATTTTTTTTTTTCACATGTCCGACCTCGTTGTTCTAAACGAAAAAAAAAATTTCTTTGTCGCAGCTGAAGCTCGATCATGAGAAGAAGACTGCGCCGCCTCGCCATCCTATATGCCATCTCCGCCAGCACCACCAAAAAGAAGGCGAGGACCGAGCTCGCCCGCCGCTCGAGGTCGTGGACGACCTGAACCGGTGGTGGTCTGTCCACCACCGACCTCGAGTCCGGCCGTGGGAGGGACTCGCACCAGACACGCACGAGGTGCCGACCTCCGACTCTCCTATATCCTTCCCCAAGGTATAAGCCCCGCCATATTCCCTTGTACTTTTTGTGTTATGTGATGCTGACTGTTGGGTATGCAGGATGCGGCGTCGGTTGCGGGTGAGCTGCACCGCATGGCCGGGTTCGTGGTGGAGAGCGCCTCCCGGTACGAGGCGCTGGAGGGGAAGCTGGCCGCTGCTGAGTCCGCGCTGGCTGCCGCGAGGGCGGAGGCCGAGACTGCAAGGGCCGCTGCAGAGGCCGCCATGAAGAAGAAGAACCGGGCCCTGCAGGTGGCCCGTGCCGAAGTGGAGGGTGCCCGCGAGGAGGTGGCCGAGGCGGAGAAGAAACTCGCCGACCAGACGAGTGCCTTGCTGGCGGGGCAAGGACCGATGCTGAAGGCCTTCGCCAGCAAGCTCATTGAGTCCGAGACCTTCTCTTCCTTCATCTCCGATCCGTCGCGACTCGTGCCTCGTGGTATCCTCCTACCTGGAGGGATTGGCGGCCTCGATGCCTGGCTTCGACAAGGTCAGGCATGGTTGGGTTGAGGTCGCACCTCGGGCGGTGCAAAAGGATTACGCCCGAGTGATCGCCGAGGCGGCCCCCTTCCCCGTGGTAGAGGCTCTATCTTCATCCGCCTCTTCTCGACGGCACCGAGGCCGTGGCCCGCAGCAAGGAGGACGAAGACCCGAGCCAGGAACTCCTCGCCGAGGTGCGAGCCGAGATCGAGGTGGGCCGAGTGGAGGCCGAGCAGTGAGGCGGTGGTCGGCGACTCGACAAGGCAATGAGGTCACGCCCTAATGTAATAGGTTAACTATTGCTCGGATCATTAGGATCCTAAGCCTTTGTACTTTCGCCTGTTATAAATAAAAGACGCACTTTTTGAACGTGTTTGTCCTCTTTTTTTTTTTTTAGCATTCCGCTTCTCAATATCTCGGGCTCGATCATGATCTATTGACCAAACTGAAAGAGGCCCGAGGTGCCTTAGCCGAGAAGAACGAGGAGGTTTGTTTGGAGGAGCCGCCGAATTAATCGACTCGTGTTTTGGTGAGTTTGATGTCACCGGCATTGCTACCGAAATGAGCGAGAAGTTGTATGAGGCCGATCGAGGTGGCTCGCCTCCGGCCGAGAACGAGACCCTCAAGCTAAGGATTGCACATCTCGAAGTCCAGGGGGGAATCCATCTGCCGACGTGATTCAAGGGCGCTTAATGCAGTGCGAGGAATAGCTCGAGTTGGCTCAGGAGAAGCTGGAGCAAATCTCGGAGGAGCATGCAGAGTATGAAAAGGTAATCCACCGATCTGGTGGAGTTACTATATCAGAAGTCGATGATCGAGTTCAGAGCTTGCTTGCCGAGGGCATGGTCTTTGAGGGACGAGGAGGGCCCAAGAAAAATTTTAAAGACCGCCCGACTCCATCGTGAAGTACATTCAGATATACGAGCTCGTCAAGCGACGATGCTGACCGGTCAACAACAATCCGCACCGCCCTAGTGACGTAAGAATCAAGAATCCGAGGGGTGGCTATGCCAATCATGCCGGTACTCCGGTTCTTTGGGTCCGCCGAGATGAGCGCCTAGGGAGCGATCGTCGGCGGTGGGAAGCCGAGCAGACTTGGTCGGCGGAAGAGGCGGGCGGTAGGTCGGGGCGAGGTCGTGATCCGCCGGGCGTCTGTTCGAGGGCCGAGTGTGACCTCGGTGCAGCACTGCTTCTGTGAATACCCCATTCGTGTCGGAACCCATCTCCACTGTGCCTTAAAGTGCACCTTGAGCAGCCGTGGTGGTGCCGACCTTATTGATTGGGTGGAGGCACCGAGTTCGCTCCGGTATTCATCGCCGACCTGAGATTTTGTTGAGAATCGTGCTTCAAATGAGTCCCGCAAGGTGGAGTTTGAAGTCCGAATGAGTTGTATATAGCTTAGACTTTGTATTTAGTCGTAAATGTATTTAGACTTTGTACCAAGTGTATATTTTCCCTCGAGAGGTACAAATATAGCTTAGACTTCGTTTTAGTCGTAAATGTATTTAGATCAGATATGTATGTATATCTTCCCAAATAAAGGGTATAATTTGACGAGATCCGATGTGGACGCTGCTTGCATGTAGATGTTTCAACTTAATGAGTAATCAGATGCGTGCATGTAGACGCTCAATTTAATGAGTAGTCCGTATGCTTGCACATAGACGCTCAACTTAATGAGTAATCTGTGAGTGCGGCGACGCTTAGTTGAGTACCCTACTTAGTGGGTTTGTCATCTTCGTAAGGGCGTCCCCTTCTGAAGGTTAATTGTGTTTAATCCGAATGGATGTTCACATAAATACGAGACGAAGTGAAATACTTATTTAGAAAAACAAATGTTCTACTGAGAAGTAAATAACATCGCACTTCGGCAAAAGCAATAAGAGGACTAATCATGATGCTGATCTGAAATCAAAGCTACGTAAAGTACCTCCTCAAATGAGTGACATGTCAGGTTCGGGGGATAAGTGCACCGAATAGGTGAGCAAGCTTATAGGCCCTTTTCCGAGGTCCTCAGAACGCGGTATGGACCTTCCCATGTCGGATCTAGCTTGTTAAGACGCCGGCCCATCGGCTTCATTATTTCGTAGGACGAGGTCGCCACTTGGAGTGTGGAAGCTTTTACCCTTTTGTTGTAGTACCGTGCGACCGGCACTCAGATTTGGCTTCGTTTATGAAGGCGAGCTCGCGTTCTCCTCGAGAGTATCAAGGTCGACACGCAGTCTTCCTCGCTCCCGCTCGGTCGAGTGAAGAGTACACGGGCTCGGTGCGCCGATCTCACCGGTATGATGCCTCGATCCCGTAGACCAAGTCAAGGGGTTTCTCCGCGAAGTCCGAGGTGTTGTCTCAGAGACCAGAGGACTTGAGGGAGGTTTTCAACCCAATCACCCTTAGCTCGGTCTAACCTCTTTTTCAATCCTTGTACGATCGTGCGGTTCGTCACCTCGGTCTGACCATTCGCCTGTGGGTGTGCGACCGAGGTGAAACGTTGCTCGATCCGGAGCTCTTCACACCATTCTTGAAAGTTTTGTCGACGAACCGGGTGCCGCTTTCCGAGATCAAAATATACGGTATGGCGGTGGCAAACTATGTTTTTCCATACGAAGGTCTGAATCCTCCCGCCATGAGGCTTGAAAGTGGCTCACCCACCAATTTTGTGAAGTAGTCTACGACCACGACTAAGCATCGGCCGACCGGTGCTCGGTCAAACGGACCAACGATGTCGATCCCCATCGCATGAAAGGCCACGGACTGTAGGCATCTTAGATCGGTCCGGGTAGCTGACCGTGGGTGAAGCCGGCACTTCGACACTTTTGACGAGCTCGGCCGAATCTTGGACGAGGTGGGCCAAGAGTATCCCGACCTCGCCTTCTTTGAGAGAGCTCATGACCGATGTGACTTCCACAAGACCCTCCGTGAATCTCATTGAGCACGAGTCGGCTTCTTCCGGTCCGAGGCACCTCGTGAGGGTTGGAGGCACGACTTCACAGAGAGTGCCTCACGTGTGTGGTACTTTGGGATTTCACCACCATCTTTTTAGCTTCGAGCCGATCCTCGAGGTAGGCGCCTTCTTCCGTGTAGCTTTTATGGGTGACATCCAGTTCGGCTCTATCTCGTGATGATGCCGACGCTGGGACTCGCGATACTCGGAATGAACTTCTCCACCGGTGGATTTGTTGATGACGCAGCCTAACTTATCGAGGATATCACCGACCGCTTTCCCTCGTGGATGCGATGAATACCGGCACTGAACGAGGTCAAGATCTCCTCGCTTTCTCAAGGTATTGCTTCATTCGATCCTCCTCGCCTCGATTTGCCTAAGACCGGTTTACCACGACCTAGGAATCTCCAAAGATCTGGATCTTGTCTACTTTCAATTCCTTTGCGATACGGAGTCCTGAGATCAGCGATTCGTACTCCACCTCGTTGTTTGTGATCGGGAAGGTAAACCGGAGTGCATAGGTCACTTCTTGTTTGTCTGGGCCGAGGAGGAGGATGCATGCTCCGCTGTCCGCTTTGCATGAAGCCCGCCCACGACATCCGCCAAAGAACCATCCGGGCGGGTCAAGGATAGATTCCTCCGCTGTGGGGGCGGGAGTTGGAGTGACCTCGCTGGTAGGGTAGACCGAGGTGAATTTGGCCTCCACCAGGAAGTCGCCGGAGCTCAGCCTTTATGGCGGGGGGGAGTATGTAATGTCGTGCTCGCCGAGCTCCAGTGCCCACTTGGTTATACGTCCGGATGACTCTGGCTTTGACAAGACTTGTCTCAAGGGTAAGTCGGTTAGCATCCGGACGGAATGAGCCGAAGTAAGGTCTGAGGCGCCGCATGCTCACTAGGGCTGCTACATTTTCGAGGTCAGGTACTCGCCTCCGGTCCTTTGAGAGCCCGGCTAATGAAGTAGATGGAGAGTTGTCGTCCCACCTCATCTCGCACCAATACCAAGATTGATTGCCTCGTCCGAGGTGGCCGATATAAAGAAATGAGCTCGATTCTTTCGGGCGGACAGGTCGGCAGGTCGGCGAGATACTCTTTCGCCATTGTGAAGGCGACTGGTGTTCTTCCCGCCAGCGAAGTCCCGAGCTCTCCTCAAGATCTTGAAAAAGGGAAGCCGCTTCTCGGCCCGAGATAAGAATCACCGAGGCTGCTAGCACCCGTGAGTTTGTGGATCTCACGGATGGTCTTTGGCACCGCATGTCGAGCAATCGCTTTTCACCTTAGTGGGATTTGCCTTGTGCCTTCGAGAGACCCAAGATCCCATGAATTTACCCGCCTTCACCATGAATGTGCACTGGGGTTGAGCTTGAGGTTGCCGACCGAGGAGCTGGAGGATAGTTCCGAGGTCGCCGGTGCAACCTCCGTTTTTGACTTTTGACTACGATATCGCCGACGAGACCTCGAAAATCTCCCTATGTGGTCTCTCGAATATTGCGCCCACCATCCTCGGTAGGTGGCTCCGGCTTTTCAGCCGAAGGCATCTTCCGCACGCAAAGACGCCAAGTCGGTGATAAACGCCGCCTTTGGGGCGCCCTCCGGCTCATCAGATTTGGTGGTACCTTTGTACGGATCTAGGAAATCAAGACTTCGTGGCTACCAAAGGCCTCCACCTTCTTGTCAATGTCGGGACGGGTAACAATCTTTCGGCAAGTGTTTGTTGAGGTCGGTGTAGTCGACACACATGCGCCACCCCTCCTCGGCTTTGACCACGATCGATTAGCCATCCGTGTCGGGTACTTAACCTCGAACAAGATTCGCCTTCGAGTCGAGTCACTGCCTCTTACGACCGCGCCTCGTCGCAAACACTCTTTTCTTCGCCGAACCGCTTAGTAGCCGGGTCGATGTTGAGGCGATGAGTTATGAGCTCGGGTGACACCGGTCATGTCGAGTGGGGACCATGCGAACACGCCCTCGTATTCCCTCGGTCGCATGACATGCCGCCAATGTTAGTTGGGCCTCGACGCCGACCTCGACAACTTTGGAGGGGGTCATCGATAGTCAAGGTTTTCGCAAGGTCGCCCCAGGTGGCGGCTCGGGATTCGGTAATTGCTATGCCCGAGGCAAGGCTACGCCCGGTTGAGACTCGTAGGCATTCTTTCGCCGCTTGGTCACCCCGATGTTTAGTACTCCCACCGGGTGGGTATCTTGATTTGAGGTGGTACACCGAAGCAGACGGCTTTGGTGGCGCATACCAATCTCCGCCAGATGATGTTGTACGGAGAGGAGCTCGTATCAGAAAAATTGAATGGACTTTGTGACCGACTGGAGCACTCCTACAGAACGGCGGTAATGACGCCTCGGGTTGTACCGCTCCCGAGTAAAGCTCGCAATCGACGGCGCGGAAGTATTTGAACCGCCGACCTCAAGTTTGTCCGCATAGCTCGAAAATGATGCCGACGGAGGCACCGATGTCGATGTAGACCCGGTGGACGTTCTTGTTACCCACCACGGCAGATCGTTATGGCGTCTTGGTGGGGCATGATTTGGGCACGGGTCATCCTCGAGAACACGATGTTCTCACCATCACGGAGTCGCTTGCCGTCGGGGCGGCCTCCGAGCTTTATTCTTAACGACGACCGCTGCTCCTATAAGCAGTCCGTAATGGCATAGACTGCCCATAAGATTGGGACCTTCGCCTCGCCGCCTTCGTGTTGGGTCGTCGCTGAGGTCGGCCCGCGCTTGTTGCCACCATTATTCTTCCCTCTGCGCTTGCTCCCTCGCCCACCCGCCGAGGTATTTCTTGAGGGCTCCTCCTTCGACGAGCTCGCCAATCATGAGCCTGTGTTTCGCAATCTTGCATCGTGACCATACCCTTGGTGATAGTCACAATACTCTCCGCCTGACCTCTTCTTAGATCCTCCTTCATAGGAGGGTTTCGGAAGAGCTCGCGGAGCTCGAATATCTCCGCCCTCGATTTGAGCAGACGAGGCGCTGCATCGCTGTGGTTTGGCCGAGGTCCCAGCCTCGACTCCATCGGCCCTTCTTGATTCTCTCGAAGGCACGGCGATCGTCACCGACCTCGGTCATCCGGCTTTTCTTCCCTCCGCTCATCCCGCATCTCTCTCTTCTTCCGATCCGACTCGCCTCCTTCGACGGTTGTCAACCAGGTCCAAAGGCGACCAGCCGTCTTCGGCTTTTCACGGGTCTCTTTATTCAAGCACTGGTCGGATCTCGTTCGAACGCATTGATGATGTAGAGATCGCACTCACATCAATTTTGAGAGACTCCTGATGAACCTCGAGACGAAGTTCGAGATCGCCTCGCCCCGCCTGGCGGATAGTGAGCAGGTCGGACGAAGGCCGAGGTGGCATCTTTCGATAAGCGCCACTTAAATTGATCCATGAGATCCCGGAAGTCAGTGTATGTTTTATGCATGAGCGAGGTGAACCAACGTCGGGCGTTGGAGATCGCACTGGGAAAATTTTGCACATATGAAAATCTTCCATTCCTTGATTCGCCATGTTGGTAGTGTAGGCGAAAAGGAAGCCGGAGGGTCCCAAGGCCATCGAGGAGGCGCGATGTTGGGTGCCTCAGATCACGGGCAAGGGCATGGTCCGTAATCTCTCCGGAGAAGGGAGATGATTCTTCCGCACGGTCGAACCCGGAGATCGCTGCCATCTCTCTCTCGGAGGTGGGAGACCGTGTGGCGTCGCCGCCCTTCGGGGAGTTCGCCCGCCTCCTCTCGCCTCGCCCCGCCGCCTCCCTCGGGCAAAGGCGCCGAGATGGTGAACGACTTCGCGGGCGGTGGGGGGTGAATTGCTGCGACCATCTCGGCGAGGTGATTGACCCGGGCGGCGTTGGCGACGCTGCTCCCGCCTATTGTGCCGAGTGTAGCGCTGACCACTCGTAATCACCGTTCGGGAACTCGAGAGGTGCCCGCCCATTCGCCCTCCGTGAAGGAAATTTTGGAATTGGCCGAGATTGGCATTGAGGAACTCAGACACGGCTCGGCCAAGGACTTCGTGAGATCGGTGAACCGCCTGTTCACTGGCGCTGAGGTCGGCATCTTCTTCCTCGTCAGGGCGGCGATCCTGAGGGTGTATGAGAATGTTCTCCATGTAACCCTCAGACGTGTTGCCGCTGGTGGCATCCGCGATCCCCTTCCCGCGACGCTGCGTGACCACCTGATCGTCATCTGCGTGGTTGTTGCCAGCATCGACGGCGGTGCTAGCGTTTGCACGTGTTCTTGCCATTAAATTGTAGAAAAATGAAGCTTTTTTGTTCAGTTGTTCCCACAGACGGCGCCAATGATAAATCTAGTGTATGTTAATATACGAGATTTGTGTAAAGCAAGAAAGAACATCAAGAGTTTTACGTGGTTCGATCGAGAATAAGATCTACGCCCACGGAGGAATGGTTCCTCAATACTTTCACTATGATTCGATTACGGTGAGTGTAGCTAAAAGCTCTAGTATTCAAGAAGTTGCTAACCCTTTTACCGCCGATCTAACCCCTATTTATACATATCCGAGGACCCCAAAGACGTGCCTAATCCCTCGATTGGCAAGATCTCGATCCTCCCATGTAGGGACTCTTCCTTCGACGGAGGATCCTCGCCCATGTAGGGATCCCCGCCTCGTGTAGGGTAGAGGCGGATTAGGTTTAGAGGTGGTTAGGGTTTAGAGGCCGGGCCTTTCGCTTAACCGCAGGTCAAGATTAACTCGTGCCCACTCGCTTGGGCTCTCGCTGGCTCGAGCGGTTGGGCCATATCCCATCACCATAGACTTCAATAATCCTCATGTGGCCTCCCAAATTGCAGGCATCGCTGTAAGACATCCGGGTGTTTTATGCTCACTTGGTTGTTCATATTTGGTACGTGATTTGTATGGTCACATTTATGCTCTTTCAAGTTCTACTTCTCCTTAATTAGGTCATAACTTATTGCATTAGTTCAGCCGAACAAATCCTCACTCCACGTTCTTAGAAGCTCCCATGGTACCCGCCAATAGGACATCCGTACTTAGGCGTACTTTACCGGCCATGCCAAACCTTATAGACAAAAACTTGGGTGAGTTCCGCCTCACCGTGAGCTCACCCTTGTTTTTTGTTAAAATAATTATATATTAATTATAGTGAGTAAGGATAATTAGATTTTGTTAATGTATAATTAAATTTATTAATTTTTAATTATAATTTTTAATTCAAAATTAGAATTTATTAATTCATAATCATGGTTTATTAATTCATAATTACTGTTTTTTAATTCACAAGTAGGGTTTATTAATTCAAAGTTAGTGTTTATTAATTAATAATTAGGGTTTATTATTTTCAATTAGGGTTTATTAATTCAAAATTAGGGTTTATTAATTCATAATTATGGTTTATTATTTAAAATTAGGGTTTATTATTTCCAATTAGGGTTTATTAGTTCAAAATTAAGGTTTATTAATTCCAAATAGGGTTTATTAATTCAAAATTAGGATTTATTAATTCACGATTAAGATTTATTATTTCACAATTAGAGTTTACTAATTCAAAATTAAGATATATTAATTCAAAATTATTTTTTATTAATTTATAATTAAATTTTATTAAACTAATTAGTTTTAATTAGAATTAATTAATTAATTAATTAATGGGTGGTCTCACCATGCGCGCGGGCGCGAGACCATCCCAACCTTATATTATCACACAAACATAGACGCTAGTCCACCAGATCCTTCTCGATACACCATTCTACCTTATTCCCAATATGTCATGTAACTCTGACGGACTCACCATACGCAAGAGACAAGTGAAGAAGATAGACCATCCCAGTGGTATAGGGCTCAAAAGAAACTTCAGATTCGATCACTCTATCCATACCTCCCGGATCTCAAAACCCGTGTAGGTTGGTGTCTTCGTGAGATGCTTCAATCTTGGACCATTCATGTCATTACGTAATATTCTACCTAACATGTTACAACCAAATTCGTGTCATTCTTCAGATTACTCAACATCTTTGTTGTGCCCAATTTGCCCACACCACATGGTGATCAATTGTGTGACCTGCTCACGACACTTCAATCTCGTTTGATCTTTCTCGAACCATTAACAAAGACTCATGCATACGCCTACACTAACCTTAACAACTCGACATCATTCCAACATAACCCAAACACCCATAAACGGACTACTCAAACATACTTAAAAGTGAACATTCAAGTAGTATGATAAATAAGCATTGAAAGACAAATAATGGAAATAAAATACTAGATTGTGGAAATTGTCCGTAGCTATGCTCGACTTGTTCTCCAACAAAATACAATGAAAAGACGACAAATAACTTATTCTCGATAGACGCCCCCTCCCCGCAAAGAGAACATCATAGAGTACTAAGGTTCAAATAAATCCTAGATGCCACATGCGACGCTCAACCTCAGACGAGGCGATATTCTCTAAAGCCTAGATTCGAGTTCATACAGAGATGGACTTTACATGTAGAGGTTGTTGCTAAGTTCTAGCCTTGGTAAGGATTCTACACCATCTTTTTAGCTTCGAGCGGATCCACGAGGTAGTCGCCTTCTTCCGTGTAGGCTTTTATGGGTGACATCCGGTTCGGCTCTATCTCGGTGATGATGCCGACGTGGGACTCCGCGATATACGGAATGAACTTCCTCCTTTGGTGGATTTGTTGATGACGACTAACTTACTAAGGATATCAGCTCATTGTTTTCCCTCGTGGGATGCGATGAATCTTGAAGTACTGAATGAGGTCGACATCTCCTTGCCTTCTCAGGTATTGCTTCATTCGATCCTCCTTGGCCTCGTATTTGCCTAAGACCTGGTTTACCACGACCTGGGAATCTCCAAAGATCTGGATCTTGTCTACTTTCAATTCCTTTGCGAGACGGAGTCCTGAGATCAGCGCTTTGTACTCCACCTCGTTGTTTGTGATCGGGAAGGTAAATCGGAGTGCATTAGTCACTTCTTGTTTATCTGGGCCGAGGAGGAGGATGCTGCTCCATTGCCGTTTGCATGAAGCCCCGTCCATGTACATCATCGCCGGCAACCATCGCGGGTCAAGGATGATTCCTCCCGTGGGGGCGGGAGTTGGAGTGACCTTCTTTGGTAGGGTCGTAGAGGTGAATTGGCCTCCACCGGAAGTCGTGAGCTTGCCTTTTATGGCCGGCACGGGGGAGTATGTAATGTCGTGCTCGTCGAGCTCCAGTGCCCACTTGGCTATACGTCCGGATGACTCTGGCTTTGACAAGACTTGTCTCAAGGGTAAGTCAGTTAGCATCTGGACGGAATGAGCCTGGAAGTAAGGTCGGAGGCGTCGCTTGGCGTTCACTAGGGCCAATGCTACCTTTTCGAGGTGGTGTACCTCGTCTCGGTCCTTTGAGAGCCGAGCTAATGAAGTAGATGGGAGATGTCGTCCCACCTCATCTCGTACCAATACCGACTGATTGCCTCGTCCAGGCGGCGGATATAAAGAAAGGAGCTCGCCTTCTTTCGGGGCGGACAGGGTCGGCGGTCGGCGAGATACTCTTTCGGTTGTGAAGGCGACTGGTGTTCTTCGCCAGCGAAGTCGGAGCTCTCCTCAAGATCTTGAAAATGGAAGCTCGCTTCCGGCCCGAGATAAGAATCTCTTGAGGCGGCTAGGCACCCGGTGAGTTTGTGGATCTCACGGATGGTCTTCGGCACCTGCATGTCGAGCACTGTTTTCACCTTAGTGGGATTTACCTTCAGGCCTTCTTAAGAGACCCAGCATCCCAGGAATTTACCCGTCTTCACCATGAATGTGCACTTCTGGGGGTTGAGCTTGAGGTTGGCCGGCCTGAGGAGCTGGAGGATAATTCCGAGGTCGTCGGTGCAGCTCTCCGTTTTTTGACTTTTGACTACGATATCGTCGACGTAGACCTCGACAATCTCCCCTATGTGGTCTCTGAATATTGCGTCCACCATCCTCTGGTAGGTGGCTCCGGCGTTTTTCAGGCCGAAAGATATCTTCCGGTACGCAAAGACGTCGAAGTCGGTGATGAACGCTGTCTTTGGGCGTCCTCCGGGCTCATCAGGATTTGGTGGTACCCTTTGTACAGATCTAGGAAACTGAAGACCTCGTGGCCTACCAGTGCCTCCACCTTCTTGTCGATGTCGGGGAAGGGGTAACAATCTTCGGGCGGTGTTTGTTGAGGTCGGTGTAGTCGACACACGCGCCACCCTCCTCAGCTTCGGACCACGATGGATTAGCCATCCAGTCGGTACTTAACCTCGAACAAGATCTTGGCCTTACGGGTGGAGTCACCGTCTCTTATGACTGGCTGCGCTGTCACAAACTCTCTTTTCTCGCGGCGGCTTAGTAGCGGGTCGATGTTGAGGCGATGAGTTATGAGCTCGGGTGACACTCCGGTCATGTCGAGTGGGGACCATGCGAACACGTCCTGTATTCCCTCGAGTCGCATGACATCTTTGCCGAATGTCGATTGGGCCTGGGCGCCGACCTTGACAACTTTGGAGGGTCGTCGTCGTATAATGAAGGTTTTCGATCGGTCGTCCAGAGGTGGCGGCTCGGGATTGGTAATTGCTATGCGAGGCGAGGCTACATCACAGGTTGAGACTCGTAGGCATTCTTTGGGCTTTGTTTGGTCACCTGGATGCTTAGTACTCCCATTTGGGGTGGGTATCTTGATTGTGGTGGTACAGCGAGCGAGGACGGCTTTGGTGGCGTCTGCCCGATCTACGCCAGGATGATGTTGTGCGGAGAGGGAGCTCGTGCAGAAAAAATTGAATGGACTTTGTGACCGACACAGGAGCACGTCCTACGGTATAGGAAGGGTAATGGCGCCTCGGGTTGTACCGCCTCTGAGTAAAGCTCGAAGCGGGACGGTGCGGAAGTATTGAATCCCGCCGACCTCAAGTTTGTCCAGCAGACTTTGGAAAATGATCTTGTGGAGGCACCGATGTCGATGTACACCGGTGGGCGTTCTTGTTACCCACCACGGCTGTATCGTTATGGCGTCTTGGTGGGGCATGATTTTGGGCACGGGTCATCCTTGGAGAACACGATGTTCTCACCATCACGAGTCGCTTTTTCGGCTCGTCGGGGCGGCCTCAGAGCTTCATTCTTAACGACGACCTCGTGTTCCTATAAGCAGTCCCGTAATGGCATAGACACTGCTCCATAGCATTGGGACCTTCGTCCTCATCGTCTTCAGGTTGGGTCATCGTTGAGGTCGGCCCGCAATTGTTGCCACCATTATTCTTCCTCTGCGCTTCTTGATCCTGGCCCGGCTCGCCGAGGTATTTCTTGAGGGCTCCTCCTTTGGCGAGCTCGTCAATCTGAGCCAGGTTTACGCAATCTTGATATCGTGACCATACCCTTGGTGATAGTCACAATCTTCTCCGTTGACCTTCTTAGATCCTCCTTTCATAGGAGGGTTTGAAGAGCTCGGCGTGGAGCTCGAATATCTCGCCCTCGATTTGAGCGGGCGAGTGCGTTACCGCCGAGGTTTGGCCGAGGTCGAGCACGGACTCCATCGGGCCCTTCTTGATTCTCTCGAAGGCACTTGGCGATCGGCGCCTCGACCTCGGTCATCCGGCTTCTTTCTTTCGACCCTCTGCTCATCCCGGATCTCTCTCTTCCGATCGGCTCGCCTCCTTTGACGGTTGTCAACACTGGGTCCAGGCGACTAGCCGTCTTGACTTTCACGGGTGATCTCTTTATTGATGCACCGGGTCGGATCCCGTTCTTGAGCGCATTGATGATGTAGAGATCGTTACTCATCAATTTTGAGAGACTCCTTGATGAACCTCGAGGCGAAGTTCGAGATCGTCTCGTCCGTCCTTGGCGGATAGTGAGCGGTCGGACGAAGGCTCGAGGTGGCATCTTGATAAGCGCCACTTAAATTGATCCATGAGATCACAGGCGGTGTATCTTTGTTTTGGCGGGCGAGGTGAACCAACGTCGGGCGTTGGAGATCGATACTCGGGAGAATTTTGCACATATGAAAATCTTCAATTCCTTGATTCGCCATGTTGGTAGTGTGGCGAAAAGGAAGTCGGAGGGTCCCAAGGCCATCGTGGCGCGATGTTGGGTGCCACTGATCGTTGGGGCAGGCGTGTCCGAATCTCTCGGAGAAGGAGATGATTCTTTCGTGCGGTCGAACCCCGGAGATCGTTGCCATCTCTCTGGAGGGTGGGAGACCGGTGGCGTCGCATCGTCTCTTGAGGGAGTTCGGCTCCGCCTCTCCTCTCTCGTCCCGCCGCCTCCCAGGCGGTGCGCCGAGGTGGTGAACGACTTCGGCGGTGTGGGGTGGTGTTGCGACCATCTCGGCGAGGTGATTGACCTCGGGCGGCGGGTTGGCGTCACGCGTTCCGGCTATTGTGCGAGGGTGGCGTTGACCACTTCGGTGGGGCGAGCGACCTCGGCGCTGTAATCACCAGTTCGGGCACTCGAGAGGTGCCGCCCATTCGTCCTCGGTGAAGAAAATTTTGGAATTGGCCGAGATTGGCATTGAGGAACTCGAGACACGGCTCGGCGAGGACTCGTGAGATCGGTGAACCGCCTGTTCACTTTGGCCGAGGTCGGCATCTTCTTCCTCGTCGGTGGGGATCACGAGGGTGTATGAGAATGTTCTCCATGTAACCTCGGGCGTGTTGCCGCCTGGTGGCGTCCGCGATCCCTTCCGCTGACGGCTGCGTGACCACCGATCGTCATCTGCGTGGTTGTTGCCAGCATCGACGGCGGTGCTAGCGTTTGCACGTGTTCTTGCCATTAAATTGTAGAAAAACGAAGCTTTTTTGTTGATTGTTCCCACGCCCAATGATAAATCTAGTGTATGTTAATATACGAGATTTGTGTAAAGCGATAAAGAACACGAGGCTTTACGTGGTTCGATCGAGAATAAGATCTACGTCCACGGAGGAATGGTTCCTCAATACTTTCACTATGATTCGATTACAGTGAGTGTAGCTAAAAGCTCTAGTATTCAAGAAGTTGCTAACCCTTTTACCGTCGATCTAACCCCTATTTATACATATCTGAGGACCCCTAAAGACGTGCCCAATCCCCCTGATTGGCGGGATCTGATCCCCTCCCATGTAGGGACTCTTCCTCTCGCCTGTAGGGATCCCTCGCCTTCCATGTAGGGATCCCTCGCCTTCTGTGTAGGGTAGAGGCGGATTAGGGTTTAGAGGCTGGTTAGGGTTTAGAGGCTGGGCCTTTGGCTTAACCGCGTGGGCCGTTATTAACTCAGACCCAACTCGTTTGGGCCTGTCAATGGGTCTGACCGGTTGGGCCATATCCCATCAGTCATAGACTTCAATAATCCTCATGTGGCCTCCCAAATTCGCAGGGCATTGCCAGAAGACATCTGGGTGTTTTATGCTCACTTGGTTGTTCATATTTGGTACGTGATTTGTATGGTCACATTTGCGTTCTTTCAAGTTCTACTTCTCCTTAATTAGGTCATAACTTATTGCATTAGTTCAGCCGAACAAATCCTCACTCCACGTTCTTGAGAAGCTCCCATGGTACCCGCCAATAGGACATCCGTACTCAGGCGTACTTTCTACCATGCAAACCTTATAGACAAAACTTGTGTGAGTTCTACCACCGTGAGCTCATTGCTTGTTTTTGTTAAAATAATTATATATTAATTATAGTGAGTAAGGATAATTAGATTTTGTTAATGTATAATTAAATTTATTAATTTTAATTATAATTTTAATTCAAAATTAAATTTATTAATTCATAATCATGGTTTATTAATTCATAATTAATGTTTTTAATTCACAAGTAGGGTTTATTAATTCAAAGTTAGTGTTTATTAATTAATAATTAGGGTTTATTATTCAAAATTAGGGTTTATTATTTTCAATTAGGGTTTACTAATTCAAAATTAGGGTTTATTAATTCAAAGTTAGGGTTTATTAATTCATAATTAGGGTTTATTATTTAAAATTAGGGTTTATTATTTCCAATTAGGGTTTATTAGTTCAAAATTAAGATTTATTAATTCCAAATAGGGTTTATTAATTCAAAATTATGATTTATTAATTCACGATTAAGATTTATTATTTCACAATTATAGTTTACTAATTCAAAATTAAGATATATTAATTCAAAATTATTTTTATTAATTTATAATTAAATTTTATTAAACTAATTAGTTTTAATTAGAATTAAGGATTAATTAATTTGTTAATTAAAATTAATTAATTAATTAATTAAGGGGTGGTCTCACTGTGGGCGCGCACAGGAGACCATCCCAACCTTATATTATCACACAAACATAGACGCTAGTCCACCAGATCCTTCTCGATACACCATTCTACCTTATTCTCAATATGTCATGTAACTCTGACGGACTCACCATACGCAAGAGACAAGTGAAGAAGATAGACCAGTCTAGTGGTATAGGGCTCAAAAGAAACTTGTATCTTGGATCACTCTATCCATACCTCCTGGATCTCAAAACCCAGGTAGGTTGGTGTGCTTCGTGAGATGCTTCGAATCTTGGACCATTCATGTCATTCCGAATATTCTACCTAACATGTTACAATTCGAAATTCAGGTCATTCTTCGCATTACTCAACATCTTTGTTGTGCCCAATTTGCCCACACCACATGGTGATCAATTGTGTGACCTATTCGTCAGACACTTCGAATCTCGTTTGATCTTTTCTGGAACCATTAACAAAGACTTGCGTGCATACGCCTCACGAACCTTAACAACTCGACATCATTCCAACATAACCCAAGCACCCATAAACGGACTACTCAAACATACTTAAAAGTGAACATTCAAGTAGTATGATAAATAAGCATTGAAAGACAAATAATGGAAATAAAATACTAGATTAAAAGGGAAATTGTCCAGAGCTATGCTCTGGACTTGTTCTTCAACACAAATACAATGAAAAGACGACAAATAACTTATTCTGATAGACGTCCCTCCCCTCCCCACAAGAGAACATCATAGAGTACTAAGGTTCAAATAAATCCCTAGATGCCACATGCGACGCTCAACCCTCGCACGAGGCGATATTCTCGGAAAGCCTAGATTCAGAGTTCATACAGAGATGGACTTTACATGTAGAGGGTTGTTGCTAAGTTCTAGCCTTGGTAAGGATTCTACAAAATCTAATTCGTACATATCTTAGGATCTCATTCCTTCTAAATCTTTTCCTTTATTATGGACAATCTATTTTCCATACTTAGCATTTCGAACAATAGCTTTCTTTCTCCGCACGTTTGGCCTAATCCAAGTCATCAACGATTGCTTAGGATCTCATTCCTTCTAAATCTTTTCCTTTATTATGGACAATCTATTTTCCATACTTAGCATTTCGAACAATAGCTTTCTTTCTCATGATAATCAATCTACTCATTCATTCTTCAAATCCTCTCTTCTTATCACGGTATGCCTCAATGAAGATCGATTTGTTTTTCATGAAACAGATAGCGGCATTCTTTCCTCTAGGGGATCTCGAGAGCTTTGGAGTTTTTTACTTGCTGCAACTGTTCGGCATACGCTCGATTGTGCTCACTTGGCATCATTTTTGGATGTTTTGGCCGCAAGGCCCCGGTCTCTGTCATATTGTGTATTCTTCCTCGGACTGATTCAAAACACAAAAAACAGAAGAAAACAATGGGGGAATGAACGAAAAGACAAGAACGTGTCAATGATCCGTTTAAAATTTATATTCCATCTGTTCAAAATCCGATTAAAAACATGTTTACTACCTGTTTTCATCTTAAACATGTACAATATTACTTGCTAATTATCCAAATGCGTCTAAATATTAACTATAAGTTGTTACATAAATTGATTATTTGTCTCAACAAAATTCGGACTCCTTTAGAATTTTTTCTCTCTTATATATTTCAAACCCGATTAAAAAGTTATTCTACTTTTTGTTCTCATTAGATGTGAGCAAAACTAAATCAAATCCAAAAAATTGAACCGTACCGAATAGAAACTAATGGTTTGGTTCGGTTTTTACAGTAAAACGATGGTTAAACAATTTATTTAACCATAAATATTTATTGATCAAATTAAATTAAATAAAAAAATTTTATGTGGCCAAATTAAATTGACGCTGCAATTCAAATAATATTAATTTCAAAATTATAAAATATTATTTATATATTTTCTCATTTGTTGAAGTCACTAATCAAAAATCAATGTGAAATTCAAGTGTTTTAAAAAAATGGTAATGAATTTGTGGATTCTCATGAAAAATCAATGTGAGATTCAAATATTATTTTTATTTAGATTTTGAATTTGTTAAAATCCAAAAAAAAAATCAATGTTGTATTCAAATTTTATCATTTTATTTAGAATTCCAAATGGTGAAGTCTTATCAGAAATCAATCTAGGAATCAAATTTATTTTTAAAAAATTATACAAAATATATCCTTTATGGCTAAGTTAAAATAAAGAAACAATTTATTTAGACAGAAATTTTTATTTGATAAAATTAAATTAAATAAACTTTTTATGTGACCAAATGAATTTGACAAAATTAAATTGACAGTGCAGTTAGAATGATATTCCATCCATCCCATTTAATATGTCATATTTTTATTTTTGGATTGTCCTATTATAAATGTCTTATTCTATTTTCGAAAATAATTATCTTTTCAAAAGATATGGGTTATACCCACATTTTATCAATTTAACTACTTTATGCATTTAACTTAAATACATGTGTCCTAAAAAAATGAGACATTTTCAATAGGACATATAGAGTTGATTTCTACAACTCCGTTCATAAAATTTTAATTTTTTTTTTTTGCTGAGAGCAAATTAATGTAATATGGTGCCTTTACATTATAATCATAAATAATGATTGGTTGGGGAAAAAAGCATTTGGAGATTTAACAAAGGTTGGCATTGAGTTGTATCTCATTTCATTTCATGTTTGATTACATAACTTTTAACTTCTATTCCCCAGTTCGAGTGCACAATAATTGCAATCATTCATGTACGAATCTATTTGACGGATTACTGTTTCTTCTACTTTTTTTTTTTTGGAGTTTTACAGTCGATGTTGAATGAGGTAGTTACTAGTTAACTATTTCTTTCCTATCTTTCGGGTAAATTTATATTTATTTATATTTCAAATTAAATTAAATAAAAATTTTACACTTTGCCAAATTAGATCGAATTTGCAATTTGCATTATAGATATCTTAATCTGTCCACCAATTAAATGTGAATTTTTTATTGGAAGAATATAAGTTATATATAGGTTTATATTTGGTGAAATTTTATAAAAAGTCGATGTGGGATTAATAAGAAGATAATGTAACTAAGCAATAAATTGAGATTTTAGATAAATAAGAAAGAATTGTGTAAAATCCTTATGGGATAGAAAATTGATGTGGTGCATTTGTATCATAGTCGTATAATAGAAAAGATATTGATAGAATTTCATTATTAATGCAATGCATATTATCTACTAAATTTTGCGTGTATGTTTCTTATTTCATTTTAATATACCAGGCAATTTGATACACAATATCACTTGAATAGAAAAAAGAAATAGATACAATATATAGGGAAAAAATGTTATATTTTATTTGTGCATTGTACATATTTACACATTTTATTAAAATATCCCTTTGTGCCCAAGATAGCAGTACACCAGCTTTTAAAATTCCACCACTAATGAACCTTATAAATTTACGTGGTTATCAAAATTTTGTCTTTCCCCCCATAAATTTAACATATTCTCTATATTGACATAATAGTAAAAAATATTTTGGTCTGGTTTTTAAATTCAGACGAGGAGGATTAGTGAAATTTAATCCCACCTCATCCTCTTATCTTATTTGGCACCATTAAATCCCTCTATTCTTATTTATCTAAATTCTCTATTTAATGTCTTTTAAATAATTCTAATCATACTAAAATTATCTTATCACATTGATTTCTAATCATACTCCACCAATTGAACAACTTATATATATATATATATATATATATATATATATATATATATATATATATATATATATATATATATATACTTAGAATCAATGTGTATTTTTGCATCCTAATTTAATTTGGCTAATTAATTAATTAGGTGGCCAAATAAATAGTTATACTTTTAAAATTTTAAACTATTCATTTAATTCCACCTTATGGATGAATAGTGAATTTAATTTGTAATGTTCAATTCGACTATATATCATTATCGATTCAAAGATTATACACTTGATATAATCTCACGTCCAACTATATATAATATAAATCAATAGATAATAGGATTAGTGAAACTTAGTGTCACCACATGCTCTTATCTTATGTAGCACCATTAAATTCTTCCATTCTTATTTATATAAATTCTCTATTTAATGTCTTTTAAATTCTAATTCTAATCATACTAAAATTATCTTATCCCACATTGATTTCTCATCATACTACATCAATTGAACAACTTATATATACACTTAGAATCAATGTGTATTTTTTCATCATAGAATTATTTTACACCACTAATTTAATTTGGCTAATTAATTAATTAATTAGGTGGCCGAATAAATAGTTATATTTTTAAACTTTTAAACTACTCATTTAATGTCACCTTATAGATGAATAATGGATTTAATTAGCATGATTCAATTTGATTATATATCATGATTGATTCGAGGATTATACATGTGATATAATCCCACGTCCAACTATATATAATATAAATAGATTTAGATATATAAAAATACAATTGTCATCAAATTATAAAATTAGTTTGTCGTTAATTTTCCACTAATAATATCTTTCTGTATATTGTATTTTTTTAATTAATTGTACAATCATCCTTTAGAGTTGAACCCAACATGCTTTTATTAAAAAAGTCCAATTTATCAGTACCAAAATTATTAGTTTGAAAGATAAAAAGAAGAAAAATAAAATATCTAGGCGAGCATGTTGCTATAATGAGTTTAGGATATTCTTTATTGGTCCATAGAGCAAAACTAGCACGAAATTGAATTTGTTCTTTTTGTCTAATATTATAAATTATAAGAATATTTTAAGAGATTACTTTTTGATTGTATTTATCTATTTAGTTTAATAATTATAGATTTGAGAGAATATAATTTTTTTATGTAGAACATATTTTTTATTACGGAATGGCAAAGTGAATACATAAAAGTACATATATATTTTGTTTGAAAAACAAGGAAATAGAAGATATGAATGAAATATAAACACTTAAAAAGTGTTTGGTATGATGAAACAGAATAGAGGTAAGAATGAAATTGCAATATGAATGAAAACCATGGATTGAAAAATATACTAAAAGACTTTGAAAATGAACTTTTGGTAAGATGTTCATGTAAATAGAGATTGAACATATTGTTACGAGATAACTAATATTTGATATTAGTTATATAAGATATAACATTTAATACTTTTAAATTTTAATTTTAATAATAAAATTACTCATCACATATCGCTTACTAATTATACTCAACCTATTGGACATTAATCAATATAAAATTTAAAAATCAATGCATATTTTCTGATCCCATAATTATTTTACATCCTAATTAATTTGACCAATTAATTAATTAGTTGATCAAAAATACTTATATTTATTATTGAAAAATTAATTTTGAAAGTTTATTGCTTAAGGTGTCACGATCGGACTTTGCTAAGGATAGCCAAGTCGGAAAAACCGCGACTTGGGAGGGAAAATTGGAAGAGTGGGTAGAAAGGAGATTGATCTTGCTAGAATGAACCGATTTGAACGAAAATTATCCAAAATGAATCATAAACGAAAGGGGGTCAGTCACAAGGATCCGACCATAATAAGTACATAACATCAGCTCGATTACGAATGATCGAGCATTAGACTGACTACAAAAATGAGTATATGCAACAAAATACGAAATTAAGATACATGTATGAGGACATTCATCTTCCTCAAGAGTTTATCTAATAAGTATGACAAAAGCCCGCTTGGCACTCCACCTTCACCCATCACGGCTCAACATGCACATTTAGAAATACATGTAGGTGAGTACAAAAGCACTCAGTAGTCACATGCCGAAAGATACATATATAATTGTCAAGCCATCTCAACAGTAACGCAAGGGATTGCCCAAGCTTACTAAATTCTTTTGTGAATCTTAAAGTTCGACTGATCAGTCGAAGTTCTCTTGTAACATGATTAGCAGATATTACTATACGAGAATGAGATGATACCATGATTTTCTCTATTTGTAGGTCTTTTGATATTTATATTATTTTGATACAAAAATATACATTATAGACATGTAAACACATTAATCGACATGTCTACTATATTTTTTTTCAATTTTATCTTTTTGTTATTTATATGATTTATTATTAATAATTAACCATGGAGGGTTCAACTTTTATTGAGACGAATAACTAATTATTGTAAAAAATTATATTAATAAAATTAAATAGGTTCGGGTAATTTAATCAAATATGGGACAGTGCAATTATGTATATGCTAGACATGTTCTTTATTTTTCTTTTGTTATTTATATTATTTATTATTAATGTTTATTCTGTAATGTTCGAGTCATTACCGAGACAGATAAACAATTACTGTAACAATTTATATGTATAAATTTAAATATATTTCGGTAGTTAGCAGGTATTTTTGGGACAAGAAAGAGCAATAAAATCATTTTCAATCAGATTTTGGATATGTACGAATATATAAATTATAATCACTATAACAACTTATATTTATTAATTTAAACAAGTTTGGGTAATTAATCGGATTTAAGACGAGTGCGTATATATATATATATATATATATATATATATATATATTGTAGATGGGTACAAATATTTTTCAACATGCTTACGAATGTTTAAAGTGACTGCGATCATTAATCTTTTAAGCCTGCGTTTAATTTTCATCATATTTTAAATGTTTAGTTATTTTCGTCATTTTTAATATTTTCACAATTAGTGGTGCTCGATTTTTTTTGTTACTATGTACTATTAATGTTTACATTATAATATTTGGATATTATTATACGGGTTGTGATAATTAGCATGTATTTGTTGGATTTGTATACTGAAAGCAGTTTGGTTGAGCTTGTATACAATGTTTCTATTACCACTATTACAATCTCCTATCCGAATTGAATACTTGATTGCATATATCGTGTCCCTTATCTCATATATAAGTTAGATCATACGATTGTGTAGAAGATCACGAAGTCCGTATGATTGGTCGCTTAATGAGATATAAAAGTTTCCTGGTGAGACAACTTAAGGACGAGTTGTCGGTTTAGGTGCGATATAGATAAGAAGTGACTTGACTTAGTTGCTTATCTATCTTTGATGCGTCTCTGACGTATTGAAGGATCACGATGAGATGTGTTCTTCTATCGACCGTCGTGAAGAACCAAGATCTCGGTGACTTACGATGATCTAAACCTCGATAAGGTATTAGGTGAGTATGAGTTCTTGACCATCACTTTGACTTGTTATGGGTGAGGTTATATGTTCTAACCAGATTCTCCGCATCTTGGGTGGTGGCGATCTTGTATGTCACGCTAGTTATCATGTCGAGTCACCGTATCCGTTTAGGATGATGGCGTCCCTTAAGGAGCTCAAAAGGTTTATTGTACTAAACCTGCGAGTTGAGTTAGCTCAAGTACAATAATAAGGTTGAGTGGTACTACTTAAGGAAATGAAGTTATTAATCGTTTAAGCGATTGATTGCTATAAATGATTAATGGACGTTCGATATCTTAAATCTGGGATTCGTAATGTCTAAGTGCAAGCCCGACTCAACTTGGTAATAAAGGGTAAGTCGGCATTCTTTCTCTAGTGGCATGATCGAATGTTTATAAATTAATTTATGTTCGGTGAACATAAGATAATTAATTTATTTGAGGCCCATCTTTATCCTTGCATTTGATCCTGGTGGCCCATCCAGGCCCGTAGCCAAGGAAAATCGGCGCCTTTAGCTCTCTATGGCAAGATTTTGTTCTTTTATCCCACAAGGATATAATTATATTTATGGTATATGCATAGATCCTTTCCATATAAGATTATGGCAATAATCACGAGAGTATGGTAATAATCCTAGGAGTATGGTATTTTCCATATAGGATTATAGTAATTTCCATATAGGATTATGGTAATTTTCCATATGGGATTAAGGTAGTGCATTATAAATATAAGGTATGAGATAAAGTCTAGGTTAATGCTCACATAACTAAAACAAGAATTTTCGCCACCCCTCATAGAGTTGAGAGAGTTTGAAAATTGTGAAGTGAGAGCAAATGGTGATTTTTCGAAGCATTCTCCATAGATCGTCCTCACTCGGCGTTGGAGATTGGGCGATCGGGATCTGATCCGGAAGGTCAAAGCACGAGTCCGATCCGTTTGATCCATTCATCTCGTTCCATCGACCTCTTCAGATCCAAAGGTAAACACGAGAAAATCCCTACGTGTTGCAATTAATTAAATAGACGCATGCTAGGATTATAATCAATGTATGGTGAATTAAATATCCAAGATAGATCCTCGGGGCGAGGGGTTAACATATGGTTTCCCTACAGTATTTTATATGTACATATTTTATTTTTTATAATCATAGATACAAAGTAATATAATTTTTCGTCGAATTTCGATGGGTTACGTGCTAGTTTTCTATACAATGTGATTGCATTGGGCCATTGGCAACTGAAAATCTAAGTCGAATTAAGCTAAATGACATCATTTTTATTTGACGTGATTTTTTTTTATTTTTCTTAAAAAAAAAAGACCACACATATTTTACAATTGCTAGCACAGACTATCCTATATACAAAAAGTTGGGATCGAGGTCTCTTAGGAACGACCTGATGATTAAGGTGGATTCCTATGACCGAGAGGTCACAAGTTCGAATCCCACCAAATGTCTCTATGAGTTTGAACCTGGCACACCTAGTTTTTCAAATATGGTTTACATGTCCAGTGTGGTTTGCAGGCTATTGCATAGGAACGTAGGGTTTACCCAGTACACACCGTAAGTAGCGGCTGCGGGTTCGATTTTGATTCGAAAACGAAATTATTTATAAGGTTTTTTTTGTCAATATCAAAAGGATAGTCTATTTCCAATAAAATGAATAAACTTTAGTTTAGACAGTGATATAAATCCAACTTATTATGCACATATTACTTTTTAGGGGAAAAATATAATAAATTACTCCATATCCAACATATAATATCTAGAACCCGAGACGAATAATCTGACTGTCAGATTATTCATTATAACTTGAGAAAAAATAGGTAATTATGTTATTTTTTATGTGATAGTTGATGTATCGATCCTGTGTAGTGACACTTTCACGTGTATAGTCATGAGATTAGTCAATAAGTTGAACATTAATTGCATATCAAATATAATTGTAATTGTTCTATACGTGTTTCCCGTGATACATCAATATATTTGTGTAGGTCTGTAGAAATATACATATACGTTCTTTCTTTCTTTTTGTCAACAAGATGAATAACCTACGATATTGGCTATTTTCTGCATCTGTTTTCTTGTATAACTTCAGTTTGTCTATACTATTGATTAAGAATTGTTTGAGTTTTGAGGTGTGCGAAGTTCAAAACTTTGACGACTTAATTAATTAAGGATCTGTTGTCTCTTGTTCAGAAAAAAGATCTTGTATGTTACTGAGCACCAATCAATGAACACTAACAGAAGTTCATTCCATGACACGTCAATTTGATCCATATTAATAGCATATACTTTCCACCTAAACCATTTTTTATATAAAAAGTCTTCATGAAGAAAACGAAATTACTAATTAAAACCTATTAACATGTCGCACAAGTAAAGATTACTTAAAAAAGATGAAAGGGAGGCTATTTCTCATCAAAGCAATAAAATAGTGCCCCTTTTTTTTATAAAATAAACTGTAGATGAATTTAATGGCCGTTTGAACTTTGAAGAACCAAAAAGAAATTCGGAATAGATTAAGCCCATTTGTAAGGTCATAACTCATAATCCAACCCACAATGAAAAAGTTATAAACAATTAATTAAATAACCCATATTCTAACTTATTTCTCCCCAATCAATCTTCCACTTCTCTAGTTTTGCCCTTTGTGCATATAAAAAGATAAAGTAGCACAATTTAGAAAACATGAAGAAGAAAAAAAGGATGAGAAGTAAAGTGGTGAACTGCCGCAATAGCAACACTATACGGGATCGAATACTTTCCTTCAAAACTATCTCAATTGGGATCTTATAACTTGTGATTAAAGATCTTTTCAGCTAAGTTCTAATTAGAAATGTAATGAATTTTAAATACATTTGTTTTAGTTCTCATTTCATAAATAAAATGCCCAAATCATCTTGATAAACAACTTTGGACGAAATATGTCTCAAAACCAAAAATGGTAAAAACATTATACTCCCTCCGTCCACGAATTTTCTTTACATTTTGCCATTTTGGTCCGTCCACAACCTTTCTTTACATTTCAATTTTGCCATTTTAGGAAGTAAAGTGAGACTCAAATTTCACTTTCTCTACACTAAATCAATAACAAACAAAATAAAAGTGGGACCCAAATTCCACTAACTACATATCTCTACTCAAAGTCAATACAAATTATTAAAAGCCGTCTTCAAATCAGAAAGGAAAATGGTGGACGGAGGGAGTACTAAATAACAATTTAACCAAGATATATTAGCATAGTTGTTTAGTCACCATCGTATTGGACCTATATAATTAAATCTGGACTTCTATTGTGGCCCAAATTTACTTATTATATTTTGTAAGCCCGTTGGGATTAATAATGGCATGAGCCCATTATGTTTCCTTCAAACATTTCGTACAACGCATTTCACTCCAATTCTTTTCCTAATTGTCTGCTCCTCAATTTCTAGGGTTTTTGACGACCGCTAGACCCTGACCAGAATCCTCTCTCTCTAGGAATCAGCCATGAGCAGATCGGGACAGCCGCCGGATCTCAAGAAGTAAGCCGTCCACTATTTTTTCAGTTAATCCTGTTTTTGCGTGATTGAAACCAATTGTTTTCATCTTTTATTTATTTATTTTTTCATATCTGCAGGTACATGGACAAGAAGCTACAAAGTGAGTTCTCATTTTATAACTCGTAATTATGTCCTTCTGAATAAGAATTGTTGATGTATTACGCTAAACGGCAGCTGCTATTTTGTTATGTTTTCGCTTTTGTCCGTATGCGAAACTGATGCTTTAGCTGTTCAAATTTTTTTGCGCTTATTTATTTTAAAAAAAAATCCGCCGAGGTACTTGGTTATCAGTAATTTATGTTCTGTTTATATTGTGATTTAGTTCTACGATCGAGCTTGAATCTAAGTCAGCTGAACAAAAACAATTTGTTTTTTATTTTTTTAAATGTCCATAATTAGTTGTAATTGGTTATGTGGGTCAAGTCACAGGCTCATGTCATTCTAGGTCTTTTACTGCAAACATTGTTGCAATTTCCCTCTGTTAGGTGTTCAAACGTGGTGCTTACGAGTTCAGGCCACAACCAATGGCACTATCGTACTAATATTTTTCTCTATATAAGGGTGTGTATTACCCTATCTAATATTCCTTATTATAAGCCACAATATGTTTGCCGTGATTTGGAACTTTAAGTAACATTTTTGATACGAGAAGCATTTGCTATCTTAACTACATGAATATGCTTTGAGTGCTGTTATTAAGTAGGATTGGCTGCAACTGCAATAGCAAAATTATAATGGTCATGGTTACAAACAACTAATCTCCTTTGGAAATCTGTGGTTTCTTAGGCAAGTGTGACAGTCTTTGTAGTACTTGTGACCTATGTATTAGAGTTTATATCCTTATCATTCTACAGAAATATCGGTTTTTGAGTTTTTAAATTTTCTGTCAGCATGACTGGTCACAAGTTGATGCCTTCTGATTGAAATTCACATGAGGTTTTAATTTTGTATTTTATACCTTTATAGTAGATGACTTTAACTGTAGCTAGTCATTTAAACATCTAATGCATGTGTCTGAAAATGTTATAATTTTTATGTATAAGATAATAAGTTGTATTGACTGCATATCTAAGTAGTATTTCAGGGTTCATGAATTCAATGATAAGTCTTTCCTAATAAATCAGTTGCTTTAGCTTGACTGGGCCAGCTTAACTATATTTGCATCGCAGCTTCTTTTGACAAACTTGGTCTAGACTCTAGAACCATCTTCTAATTTTAGTTGCTTAATAGAAAATGCCTTGATAATCGGGTACTTTGGAATTGGATGTTTTCTGTTGGTTGCCTAGTAGTTCACTGTTTTTTCGTCCTCTATAGATATCCATACTTAGATGGTCTGATACTGTACTTTTCAGTAAAGCTTAATGCCAACCGAATGGTGGTTGGAACACTGCGTGGTTTCGATCAGTTCATGAACCTGGTGGTGGACAATACTGTTGAGGTGAATGGAAATGAGAAAACTGACATTGGCATGGTGGTGAGTCTTTTTTTCAACCCCCTGGTGGTTGAGAATTTTGTATGCTTTTCAGCATCATGATGGTCAGTCGACCTTAGAAATGTTGTTTCTTGCTTCTATTGCAGGTAATAAGAGGCAACAGCGTGGTTACTGTCGAAGCTCTTGAGCCAGTTAGTAGAGCACAATAAACTGTACATTGCTTGTGTGTGCATCCAATCTAATCTGTAGTGGCACCTTATATGGAATGCTGTAGTTGTAGTAAATTTCATCGTTATGCTGACTTTTATCTGATTTCCGAACTCCAATAGTTTACTTGACAGATTATTTGATTTCAACGGTATATTTGGTTGAGTTGTATGTGTCGTTATTTTTTGTTTGAAAGAGGACAATTAAAAATTCACTTATAATGCATAATTATATGTTTTCACGTTTGGAATTGATATATGGGATACGCGATTATTATATTTCTATTTATTAGGGCGCGTCCAGTAATAATATATATATATATATATTTTGAGAACAACACTAATATGTACTTAGCATCGCTAAAGTGTTTCTTTAATTTTTTTTCCGTATAAAAGATAAAGGAGCTCCTCTCCTCTTAGAAAATATCTCCTTTCTCGGCCCTCAACTCGCTTTTGCTTTTTGGCTTTCTGCAATCTATCAATTGAGACCGTTGCGAATGGTAGCCCTTTTTCCATTTTTTCATTTCAATAATATCACCTTTTTAGCTTATTATGTCAAAGAAAAAAAAAGCAGAGAAAGGGAGTGCTCCGCTCCTTCAATTACATATGTATCGTTTATTAGTGAAATACAATATTATAATGATCAGAGCAATATGAGATTTTCGAAGCCGATTGAGATGATTCCAAGTCGTATATACATGCCAAATTTGTCAAGCAAAACACATATTTGGTAGAACAATGAAATAAAAGAACACTTCTTCCTCTCTTGTATTATGCGTAAGCGTAACAAGTCCATTCTTGTTTTTTCTCTCTTTTTTCTTTTCTGGCCGTTGATCTTCGTACTAAGTCACGACTCTAATGCGAAAATAATACAGTAATTGAAATAACTTTAGGTGCTTCATAACCTACCCCCATATGCGGCATTCATGTTGATCAACTGTGTCCGTTTACGGACTATCATTGTTTGATGAAAAGCGAAGTATGCACAAAGCAATTAAATTCCATCTTCTATGCTAGGGGCTAGAGCTTATAGAATTTTAAATTTTCATAATGATATACAGCATTTATTTCTCAAACTAAAACATTGAGAACATCAACAACACAAAATACATATACGTCAGACGCCGTGCGCCTTCGAAAATTTATTTTCATTTATGAGTGGTGAGATATATAATAGTTGTGATAAAATGCAACCCTAATACTCTGTTATATTATTGTATAGTATTTGTTATTGCATTTGTGGACAATTGTCATATTTCAAAGGAAATTTAAAATTATGTTAAATTTTGCTTACATAAATTTGTTTGGAAGAATTTTAAATTTTCATGTCACATATCCATAAATGTAAACACAAAATGAGGCATGCTACCATATATATATATACTCAAAATAAAGAAACTGATTATTATGATGCCGGTGTCTGAAACAAAAGTTTGCAAGTTGGTTAATCAAAATTCACGGGCATTATTTTACATCACGCCTAATCATCGGATGCTTTGAACCATGCTTAACAAAGTCTCTCATGGGATTATAATTATAAATTAATCTCACTTTTTATTATATTAGTGCACATAATCTCTATAGTAAATATTATTATCACCTCAAAAAATCAAATTCAAAATTTCGAAGCCTTTTATTATCTTCAAATCCGCCATTAACTTCAAAATAATACTATACGATTTGATAGAAACGTGACGATTTTTATTGTAGTTTTTGTTTTATGCATCTTGATTTGCCAACTCTATCTTGATCTAGTACCATTATTATAAGCTGGTGGGAGTTGTTAGAGTGCATTTCAAATAAAACCATATTTGATTAATATGGAGAGGATCCTTAAATGGTTAAATGTAGAAGAATATATAATACATAAATTCTAGATAACTAAGTAAAGACAAATATTAGTAAGAAGTTACTTCGGATGTGGACTTGCAATAATTCTTCTGAACAAAGTGGATCCAACTAAGATAGCCTGTCATTTTTCAGCATTTCGCTGATAAACTCTACCTTGGAATTGTACCTCCAATATTATAAACAATGAAAAAGCAGTTTTCCCTTATAAAAAGTGCTGCTTGCGCTTCAAATCTAATGAGCCAAGAAAATACCATACAAAATTCAACATTAGAGATGAAATGCCATCTGTAATATATGAATTTAACTTCAAAAAGAGAACTCATTAATTTGACTCTTCATATAATGCTTGAACACCATTAAATTTCATCATCAACCATCGCATTACTTGGGTTTAGATTTCAAAATTACATTTTATATTCTATTTCCCTCCTACTCGTGTTTTATTTCATTAGTGCAAGAAAAAAAGGACATCTGGGTTCGCCCGCTCCTTGGTTATATACTTGTAGAGCAACTCCACCTTTAATATTACAAAAATATATACGTTATGGCATCAAAAATAAAGTGTAGATAAAGCATGAGGTAAAAATATATAATGATGATGTACAAGTCCCACCTTCCATAAAAAACTTTACTTGAACCAAACTCTACTCAACAAAACACTACTACTACTCCATACCATTCTCTCTCTAAAAAATTGTTGTCTTCTTCTTACACCATAATTAATCCATCTACCAACAACCCCATAATCATCAACCCCCAGTTTTTACACAAAAACAGGAGATTAATTAATCCACCCCAACTACCAAACACTTCCCTATTCAATATTTTTGCCTCCATCAAAACCCCCCCTGCCAAAATCTTGAAACACACAGCACGCATCAGCCGTTTTAAAGGAGGAAGTATGACAGAGATACTACGTTCCCCACCCCAACAACTGCCCTCGACTTCAACCTCCATTTCTAACGTTGTTGAGTTGTCACATCAGAATCACGTCGACCATGAGTCGGCTGATTTTTACAGGAGGGGTTGTGGGAGTGGGGAGATAGGAGAGGAAGCTGGGGATCAGCTTCCTGTCTTGGCTGTTTTCTTGACTGTTTTTAGGAAATCATTGGTGGGTTGCAGAAGCAGGAGTGGGCTTCAAGAACAGAAGATTATGGAGATTGGTTGCCCTACTAATGTGAGGCACGTTGCTCATGTTACCTTTGATAGGTTTAATGGGTTTCTTGGCCTTCCCGTTGAGTTTGAACCTGAAGTTCCTAGGCGGCCTCCTAGTGCCAGGTCAGCTCAGTGTGTGTGTTTCTTGAAATTTGCATGAAGTTTGGATGTGTTCTTGGTGGGATTCTTGTTCGAATTTGTTAGTGATGTTGTTTCTTCTGTATAAAATGTTGGGTTAAAGTGTTGTTTTCAGTTTTAACGCTTTCTTGAATCTACATGTTATAAAGATGGTATCTTGATATAGAATTGTGTTAGTTATGTAGGCATATTTAAATTACTTGCTTGCAAGTTTAGTTGCATAACGAGGTAACGGCTAAATTTTCTTGAATGTATGTTTTGATTGCAACGGACAACTCTAAGTATGTGGAAAGCACGGTACTACCAAAAAGTCTTGAACTTTTTCTGCAAAATGTTCATCTTCAATAGTAATTTGTGTTTCAATCTCTTTTCATGATATATTGCTTTCCTTTTGAAAAGTCTGTGGTCTTGATTTTATATGAAAGATGGTATCTAAAGAGGAACAATGACCAAGCTGAACTAAAAGTGATATTACAATTATCCCAAAGGAGATGGGACGGAATCTAGCAATACCGCGTTCTATGCTGAGTATTTGCTCTTTCTTGCTTGAAGATGAGTCAGTGAAGTTGTTCTTGATTCCTGATTGTCATCTTAAACTTGCATAATATCTTAGATCTTGATGTCTTCATCCTGCATTTTATGAACCTTATAAATTTGTTACACATCAGAGAAAGTTTGAACAGCCTATAAGAATGTATAACACTGCAAACGGATCAGACATATTACACAAAATTCATGTTCTTTAGTATAGTACTCTTGAAATATAATCATTTTGAAGTTCATGTTTCTAAAGTTGCAAATACTAGAAAACATAACATTAATTCTTGCTGACAATTCCCAAGTTTATTCTGTACTAACTTGAATATTTTGTGGTGTAGTACGAGAGTGTTTGGAGTTTCAACAGAGTCGATGCAGCTTTCCTTTGATGGCAGAGGTAACTGTGTGCCTACCATCCTGCTCATGATGCAACGGCGCTTGTACTCGCAGAGAGGCCTCGAGGTAGCACGTGATCTTACACGTTCTCAACTCTTATTACAACTGATCTCAATACACATAAATGTGTGTGTGAATGAAGTATTGTACTCTTCAAATTCAAATCAAGTTGTTTATATTTTGCATCAATCCGATTTGCAGTCTGAAGGAATCTTCCGAATCAACCCGGAAAATGGACAGGAAGAGTATGTGAGGGAACAACTAAACAATGGACTGATCCCAGATGACATTGATGTCCACTGCTTAGCAGGCCTCATTAAGGTACTCTTCACACTCAATCAAGTTCTTTATGCATCAGCTAAAGCATCACAAAGTTATCCAAGTCTTTATGATTAGGTTTATGCCTAGATTTGAAGTGATCAAAGTTAGAGTACTCATAGTTGTGTGCAATCACTTGCAGGCCTGGTTCAGAGAGCTGCCGAAAGGGGTGTTGGATTCCCTCAACCCGGAGCTGGTGATGCAGGCGCAGTTGGAGGAGGAGTGTGCTCACCTCGTGAGCCTCCTCCCGCCCACGGAGGCAGCGCTGTTGGATTGGGCGATCAATCTCATGACCGACGTTGCACAATTTGAGCATCTCAACAAGATGAATGCACGTAACATCGCCATGGTTTTTGCTCCAAATATGACTCAGGTAACGCAGAAACAAGCAAACTCTCACAAGAAAATACATTCATTAATGAGGGTTTGTTTTGCAGATGTCTGATCCTCTCACAGCATTGATGTATGCTGTCCAAGTGATGAATTTTCTCAAGACTCTGGTTGTGAAGACCTTGAGACAGAGAGAGGATTCCATCGTGGAATGTGGTCCGGTGATGCAGCCGGAGCCCTCGGATGATGATCGCCATTACAGCAAGTCGAGAGCTGTGAGCAAAGACGAATGTGAAATACGCGAGGAGGAAGTGCAATCAGAAGCTCAAAGTGGAGATGGGAAACATGGATTTCTGAGTTGCGTCGACAATATCTTACCAGATGGAAAAGAGCATTTTGGTGATATGCTGAGCAGCAACAGCAGCATGAGACATATTCTTGAAGGTGGAAACGGTGGAAGAAATCAATCGAGAATTCCGAGGTCGAGATCTGGGCAGCCAAGAAGTTGGAATGAAATGAAGAAAGGATCAAAGAAACAGAGCTCTCAATCAGAGATTTACCATATCGGTGAGAGAAGCCAAGAAGTGAGCGTGATTAGACGTGCAAATTCATGCACGGAACCAAGGGAGTCCTGGCGATGAACGTCTTCTTCACACTGTAGAGAGTTGTTCGTTTGCATATTCAGCTGTCTTTTATTAATATACTACTATTGCGAGCTTCATTGTTGGATTCCACGATTGCTTCTTTTCATGCTTGTGAATTTTCGGAATTTCGTATTTTCGTTTGTACAGATTGTTGTTATCCTCGGAAAACCAGCCTGGATTGTGATGTAATTTAATATTATTTTCTCCTTGAAAACGTGATGCGATTTGCAGGTCTTCATGAGCATTTCGCACAGCTTCTTCGCATTGGAATTTCTTTTTTCTAGTTATATTCTCACATGGAATAATTAGTTATATTTTTCAGTTAAATGTGGTTTTCTAATAAAAGTCTCAACTCCCTCAAAAAATAAAAAAGTCTTACCACGGTTACAAGTGCTGCTCAACATCTATTTATGTAGTACTTCCTTCCATCCAAGATGGTTGTATTCTTTTTGGGTTGTTCCATTCAAGGTGACATGTTTCATTTTTAGGAAATAATTATCTCTTCAAAATTGTGGGACCTATTTATTTTTTATCAATTTAATCACTTTATATCATTCTCCTAAATAATCATATCGAAAAAAAATTGACTGTCTTGGATGAGCCGAAAAGAGTACATTATTTATGTGGAGGTTATCTACCGCAAAATATTATAGTCAGTTTTATAACTAAACATGATTTTCTTTTACTATTTAATTTTACTTTTAGCCAAAAAATAATATTTTATTTTTTAACTTTAAATATTGTTATTACACTTTACGTATTATATGTATAAAATTACCATAATACGAAATATTGATTATTAATGTTGTCTTTTACCATAACTCAATAATGCATAAAATATAGTATTAATTTTGTATATGTATAGGCTTTTAGGCTCTTAAAAAAAACTTAGGTATTTGTTGTTTGTCTCCACGATTAAAAATTAGCAAGTTTGGAACGAGAAATATATAGTGCAAACAATAAATGTAAACTCTAAAAGGGGTATTACTTAAGAATACCCCATTTTTCTATTTTCTCTACACTCCATATTTATTTCTAAAAAACATCTACACTTCATACTCATTCACTATTTAAAATATAATATTATAATCCATTCACTATCAAAACCCCATAATTTTGACTTTTATACATGGTTAAACTATTTCCACTCCATTTTTTGTCATTCCAAGGATTAGCTTAACTATGTACATGTATTTCTTTATATAGTATTTTGCTTAAGTTTTAAATTCTCATGGATGGTATACGTTGTATATCGGTTGGAAACATCTCTCGTGCCAATGCTAACTTAGTTAGTAGGTCTGGGAGGTGTAACAACGTCACGTACAACTGTACAAGTATATTATTTGAAGATTTTTGAGTAATGATCCTATGCTTCTAAAATGGTACCAGAGCCTAGGTTTTATTGATGAATTATTTAATATTTAATTTATAATGTGTTATCATAACGGAAGAGACTCCAAAGAAAACATAGATCCGAACGCTTGTCCGAGATGCCATGCATACAAGTATGTTTTCCAAGATTTTGAAAGTACACAGGAAAATCTAAGTAGAAGGCTTAGATTTTTTGAAAGAAGTTTTGAACAGAGCATTCGAAACCATCTAATACCAGAAGTCATTCAAGCATTCTACGAGGATATGCTAATGACAAAAGAAAGACTTATCATCTACGCTCAACTCCAGGAGGCGTTGAGAATTATCCAGATGAGTACTCACCCACCACACAGTTGATGGAGATGAGAAATAAAGGAGCAACATCCGCTCCTAGTTACAAAGAAATTTCACCGAATTCCTAAAATTTGGCGGAATTAAGGGAGATCCAGAAGACGGTGCAATATTACGATAACTGTATATATGGAGTACCACAAGAGCTAAGTAGGATATCCATACAGTAGGAGGAGATTGTCAACCTATTGCGGAATATCCAAAAAAAGATCGACGGTCTTGAACGAAAAGTAGGCCCGAGATTGGTCAAGAAATCCACGGGTGAACTCAAGTTTGCATCCATAGGGACGGTCGACGAAAAAGCTCGAACCGAAAGAACAATCCGACTTTTAAAGAATGAATAATCTTGAAAGAGTATGATTGAATGAGTTGCAGGAGTTAGCATAATCATTTGCTACCTCAATATGGTGGACTTGAAGGTGAACTAGAACATCCCGAATGATGAATCACCAATCCCACCACAAGAATTGATCCTATGGGATCAAGAGGTCAATATGAATCTGGCCAATGACTTGATGCAGAGTATGTAGCAGAACAAACCAGAATCAGAATATGAGATAAAAGAAGAAGGCAAAGAATGTAGAAAACCCCGTCAGAAAAGTCACCTTGGAGCTTATCCATCCATATGGATTGACACTCGATCTAGACGAAGTCAATTTCAAAGATTGGGAGAACATCATAGATGAATGAGCAGCATCAATGGTTGTTGCAGCAACAACATGAGAACTTGACAAACTCAATTTTGTCAAGGTCCTCGAAGCAAGTTTAACAGGATTTGTTATACAATGTTGGGAACATTGCCCAATTGAAAGAAAACAAAGTATATTGACGTTCGATTTCATAGATGACGCAATAAAAGGTATGACAGATACCTTCAAAGTTCACTTTCTCAGAGATGGATACTTTGACAGTTACAACTAGGAAAAGAGGAAGAAATATTTGTTAGTTTTATACAATCTAAGACTGGTGGTCTTGGAGCAAGGAGCTCTCAAAAAATTTCTCAAACTCTATACTAAATAACAACATTTTAGTACAATCAACGAAGATGTTGCACATCATCGAGCAAGATTGTGTGGAGCGCCTGCTCGGCACGCTCCGTACAGCCTTGCTCGATGATGTGCTTGCTCGGCCCGCCCGATGCATCCGCACATCCTTGGTCCGATACCTCCTCTTCATCGGCCCAAGTCTCGTGTCCACCTTCGGGTCCCGTCGAATCACATAGGATTGAGATGACTCGACACCATCGTGCAAAGTTATGCCGACGCCTCGGCACATCTTGGTGCCAAGTTTCAAGGGGCTAACAGTAGGAGACTTTAAAGTGTTTGATGAATCAAGTACTAAGGTTTCTGTTGAAATCATTTGCTGGTGTTCAATTTAAGAATGCCTTTTCTAAAGAAATGCTTCCAGTTTGTGCAAGATTTATCTGAAAGGAAAATCAAAGAAAGTAACAATATCTAAAGAAGCTTGTACATCCATGCGTTTCCAATTTGCTGTTACTATACTCAATATTATGATATAATTTTATTTTGTATGTTAATCAAATTTCTAGTGAGGATGTAGTTATATAATTGCTGCCTCACTGAATGGATCTAGAATTTATTATTTTTCTATTAATATATAAATTACTGCTTCCGGGCTTCTGAAATAGTTGTGGATTCTCTGGATGATCCCACCGATGTTACAAGCAGTTGGCAGTTTTCGCTCTTGGAGTTGGCTGGTTTACATTATGCAGCTATTTGCACCGAGAAGCAATCTGCATTAGATGGTACAATTCCTTGACGCGACGACCACAAGAAAATCCAAAGACCCTCACCTGATGCAAACTTATTTCTTCTTTGTAAGCAAAAGAAATGCTCCGGCTAAGCTACTGGCGTGGAAGACGATTTCACTTCTAGATGAGGAATACGTCTCTGGAACAGATTCAGTTAAGATTATATGTGGCTTGCTGTGATCTACTCTGTGTATAGTTGCTTAACACGATCTGTGGCCATTTACCACATTTTGATTGTTTGAGGTGCATTCTTGCAAGTCGATATTCTGATCAGTTTTCGAGATGGGAGAGGCTGTATATCGTGTAGATAGAATTATAACTGCCTGTTTCGGACTTGTATAAGGTATGGCAGTTTTCTCTTTTTTATGATTCGGATCGACAATAGATATAACTGATTGTTACGAATCTTATGATATAAAAATTGCTGCAGTTTCTCACAAACTGAGGCTTATGAGCCAAATTTGTACCGCAGAATTTCAACATTTCCCCAGTAGTCGTTACAAGAACAGGAGCCACCATCAAAATGGGGGAAACGCGTTGCATCTCTAACAACAAATTTGCCAACTGATTTTACAAACCTGTTACAATCTCCACATATCCTCAAATTCTTGATAACAAGAATCTCCGTATTCGAACTCGGAGTTCAAAAGTGCAAAGGCCATAACCAACCTCTCGCTGTGCATAGCCGAATTCTCTCTCTCACCACCTTGCTTTGCAGATTCTCCAACCTCTTCAACATGGCGTAGATCTCCTTCTACTGCACGTCTGTCATCCGCCACGAACAGATGATTCCTGCCTTCATACTTGAGGTAGTTATAACTCGGATCCTTCTTCAACCCTCGTTCTCTCATCATCATCACCAGAATCCTCACCACGCCTTCCAGCCTTCCATATCGCCTGCCACCGACTAAATACTCGACAGCAGTACATAGTAACCGATATTCGTTGGCTCAAGCTCGACAACCTTGTCAAAGGTATTATGAATATTACAAGCACCAAGTAGGGCTCCCCACACGGAGCCATCCGGCCAATGTACTTATCGACTCAATGACGTCAAACACTTCTCCCAACTGACCCACTCAACCCAAAAGATCCACCACGCAAGAGTAGTGCAACGAAAGAGGACTGAACCCTTAAACCATCCGCATCGACTGGAAATAACCTAAGCGCTTCTCCGTCATCCCTGGGTGACTGCACGCGGTCAGAACGCAGATGAAGATGGGCTTATCCAGCCGATCCGCTTCCTCAATCATCCGACCAAAGAGCTCCACAGCAACGTCTGCTTGTCCATGCATTCCGTAGCAACCTATGATGGACGTCCATGAAACCAACGTCTTCTCCTGCATGGCATCAAAATTTGCACGCGCCCACACCAGATTACCGCACCTGGCACACATGCTGATCAACGAATTCCTCAGAAACGGATTCGCTCCGAATCCACGAAGTTTTATCATTTCTTCCACCTCACGCCAAATTCTCTGCGAGACAAGGGTGGCACACGACGACAGCACACCAACAAGCTTCACCTCATCGGGGAGAACTTTTAAGCATTGCATATCGTGGAAGAGATCCATAACCTTGGTGCAGAGTCCATTCTGCGAGCATCCGGATATCATCGCGTTCCCAGTGATCAAACTTCTTTATGGTATCTCATCAGACATCAAACAGCCTCCTCGCAGACTCAATCGAGCCACAACGCGCGTACATAGACAAGAAGTAGTTTGCAACATCCTGATGAGAGGTGAACGTAATTTCATAACCAAGCAATGCAATGAGCTCCCAAGATTCAAGTGCTGCGGCGGAATCGTGCAACCGGGAACCAGCCCCAAGATCGTGACTGCGTGCGATGGCACGCCTTTAGCCCTCATTTCTCGGTACAGAAGCAATGCGTCTGAGAGTATTTTGTGAATCATCCCATACATCAAAGTGTTGTAGCAAACATTTAGTTTTTTGCTGAGTCGGGAATTTCGTCGAACACTTGTGCGCATTATCAAGCAAGCGGAACTTACTGTACATGGAGATCAAAGCCGTTTGAACGAAGTGTTCAAGCAAGGCATCCGGATTTGACGACGGGGCAGTGGAGCTGTTGGCCGGAGAGATGGATGGATAGAGAGGCGGAGGACTTGAGAATGAAGGGAAATGTGAAGGTGTTGGGGGTGGCGCCGGAGTTCAGCATTGGGCGGTAAAGAACCGGGGCTTGATTGTATTGCCCATTTTTGGAGAGCTCTCGCAGTTGCGTGTTCCATTTGCCAACGGTCGCGACGGAGGCGGAGGTTTCAACTGGTTGCGGAAGACGCGTTGTCTTGAAGCATTAAGGCAAGCTCTTCCTACTCATCGAGTCATGTCGTTTTGGGAGTTTTTTGGCACACAAACTTTTCGTACGTGCAAATTTTTGAACGAGGCATTTTTAAAATTAGGAATACTAGCTCTCAAATAAAGTATAATATATTTCTAAAATGGTGTTTTTATGTTACCTTAGATGACATAAGACAAATTAATCATCTATCATAGTTAGTTAAATAGGAGCTATTTTCTTGTGAATTTGAATGGCAAACGAAGAATGGAAAACAGTGAGATCCACATTTCCTGGATTTGCTTACATATTTGTTACTTGAAAACCAGCCATACATATCTCTCCCAAATTTGCTACACACACTCACACACTAATCGAAAACAAGAAATTAGTCACGATGACAAGTTCCGGGGAACCATTTCCGGCTGCTGATTTGGAGAAGGAGTTACATCCAGGCAGCAACAAGGAATTTGAGGTTGATTCCGTCTCCTCCGCCGTCGACGCCACCAAACAAATCAAGGTATCCTAAATCGTCAAACTATCTGATATAAATTTCATAATAAGAACCTAGTAATGCCATATGTTTGGTCATATATCCGGATTCAAAAAACATGTCTGATAATATACTAATTTTTTAAAGTGTTTGAATCTGGATCATGACATATCTGGTGCCGTACACCCTCTTATATGGTACTCTGTTATATGTTTTTGTGTGGAAAAGTCCAATTTTCGAGTATGAGAAGACTACGGGTAATATATGTATATGTTTGTGCAGCAAGATCAACGAGAGGTGGATGAAAGGAAAGAACAGGAAAGGAAGGATGCTTTGCAGAGTCTTAAGAAGGCGATCATCGTTTCTGGGATTGTCGTCGCTATTGCCGGTGCAGTCTTCGCCATAACCAAGAAAATCAGAGAGAAATGACGAAGGAGAGCTTCTCCACAATTAGAAAATGTTTTAGCTTTTTACACTACTTTTTCATGATCATAATCATCCAGGCGTTTTAGATTGGATTTAATGTGGAAGTGATCTTATCAGTAACTAATTTTTGGTAGTTCCGCATGTAATTTTCCACCGCACAACTATTGTTTTAGGCATATCGAATTCGATTTGTTGCTTTTTCGAATTTAATTCATGAATGGTAGAAAAATATTAATGAGAATCATGATCAAGTCCGTACGATCCATAGATTGATAGATGATTACATCATATTCTTAAAGTATATTTGGATCCACTTCTATTGGATATGTTATAGACGATTGAGTATTCAGTTGAACACTTCTTAAACTTTATACATGAAATTGAATGATTCAATAGATTAAAGATGCAAATTTGTCAACCACTGAAAAATTGTTTTGAACTATATCATCCATTCTAAGGCTGTCAGTATGTATTAAATGTAAATTGTAAGCCTTGCATGGCGTGAGTCTGTTACATTGCAAAACAGAATTAGTTAGTTACTGTTAGCATCAGTTAATTTGTTAGAGTAGTTAAGAGTTTGTTATAACTTAGATCCATGCAAAGAGCGCACACAGATATCTCTATAAATTCTGTAAATCAGCTGAAATGAAAGGTTTTTAGTTTTGGCTTTATTCTTTTCCTTTCTTTCGTTCTTGCTGCACCTCCTTTTCTCCATTTCTATTTTTGATCTTAACAGTATGGATTAAAATTTTCAAAATTTATATCGAATTCGATAATGACAATTAGCATCTCTTTTGTTTTTTAGTGATTGCATGGTCTTAATAATCCCATATTAATCAATCTTTAAATTTCCATACCTCATTTCAAATGTAACATAGAAGAACTGCAACATAAATGTGTCCTTATATTTTTAACGATATCAAATCAAATATTCCTTTTATTTTAATCTCACTATTGCGTATGGATTCATTGCTCAAAGGAAAAGTATCAACGCAAGAAATTTAAGTATGGATTGATGGAATTGTTTCAATCCAATCCTCTGTTTTCCGTTGAGATCCATGGCCTCGTTTTCCAATTTCCGCCGCGGTAGCATTTGTTGATTTTTTTTAAATAATAATAATAATATCTAGGGATGACAACTTGGGACAGGGACAAGAAAAAGAAAAACAAATTCAGTTATGACAGTTTATGCTGATGTTCTTCTGTCTCCCTCAGCTTTCAACGGATGGCCCAATTTCTCCAATTTCCGCCGCCATACTACCCGTCCTCTTCCCCTTCCCTCTTCCACCACAACCTCAAGATCCTCGATCGATATCGAAAAATTTCTATCCTAAATCATGGCCGAATCCACTCGGCACTTGCGACGAGCGCCGCCGCCCGCAGCCACCGCCCTCCGCTGATCAAATTCGCATCCCTCACGGCACTGTCGCCCTACCTCCAATCGGAATGGCGGCCGATTCTCACCGGATGGCTATGCAGCGCCGTTTCGGTCTACTCGCTCTCGAAACTCGTTTCCCTGGCGGGGCAGTTCTCTTCTTCGATCGCCGTTTCAAATCTGGCGAGCGTGAGAAACGGGGCTTTGCCGTTAGGGATTCTCCTTTTGATCCGAGTTGCGGCGAATTATTTGCAGCAGGCCTGTTTGTGGGATGCCGCGTTGAATTGTGCGTATCGGATACGGGTTCATGTTTTCGATAGGGTTTTGCAGAGGGATTTGGGGTTCTTCGAGGGCGGAAACGGGATTTCTCCTGGGGACGTGGCGTACCGTATCACAGCAGAGGCAGAGGATGTGGCTGACGCAGTGCACTCTCTTTTGAATGTGAGCATTGCTATGTCAAACATTTTATTTGCTTCAGTTAGTTGATATGAACTTAAAACTGTATTTAAACAAAGAGAATAAAGAAAAAAGAACTGAAATGGTACTGTTTCTCTATTCCTGGTTTTCAAATAGTAAATATAAGTAGTTTGTTTTGATCTCTTCTGCTCTTTTCTGTTCTTGAGAGTAATATGTGTTATTTGATCTTTTAGGATTTAGGGCCATTTTTTAATACCATGTAAGAGAATGTTCGAGTATAGAGGAATATGCCCTGTCAATTTTAGTATTTTGATTCTAATCAGTGTCATTATTGTTCAACAGACAATAGTACCAAGCCTTCTGCAATTATCAGCTATGGCAGCGCAGATGTTGATCATAAGTCCTCAACTGTCACTAATTTCTGCATTTGTAAGTGGTGGTTATAGATATTTATTTTATACTTGACTAAACTTGTTTAGTAGAACTAATTAATCTAAATTTTATGCTATTGTATTGTAAGGTGATTCCATCAATGGCTCTAACGGTTGGATGCCTAGGTGAAAAGCTTCGTGCAATATCTAATGAGGCAAATCTTAGTACAGCCTCTCTGGCAGCCTACCTAAATGAGGTGTTATAGATTTTATCATTTAGAACATTAGCTGAAACTATTCAGACTTTTGTTTCCTTGTTTGTTATGCACATGCAAATCACAAACATTGATCTATTCATTTCTTCTGTTCTAGGTCTTTCCTTCAATTCTTTTTGTGAAGGCAAACAATGCAGAATCCAATGAACGTATTAGATTCCAGTTGCTTGCATCTGCTGATCTATCTGCACGGTTGAAAAAGAAGCACACAAAGGTTTTAATCCCTCATATAGTACAGATAATGTTTTTTGGGCTTTTATTCATTCTGGGTTCCACCTCAATCATAGTTTCAAGAGGCTCATTAAATTGTTCCGTCCTAGTTCCCTTCATGACATCGCTGGTTCTTTTGATCGATCCTATTCAGGTAACTGTATTTCCCTTAATAGTTTCTTGATTTTATTTGTATGATGATTTTCTGCTGACTGAAAATGGTTCATGGATCCTGAGGGTGAGTTTCCATAGGCCAAGTTCTGATCCATTTAGCACCTGAGGATGATTTCCTATTCTAATTCATAAACTCATGAAGGCATATATCATTATTGTTGTGTTAGCTCATTGGTAAAAGTTCAATTGCTTCATAAGAAGTACATCCATATATTTCTTATGCATGTTGCTATTATGGCTTTTCTTTTGTGCATCTGTCTTAAGAGCATCAATCTGAAATTATAGAATTGTGCAGGATGTCGGAGAAGCATACAATGAGTTAAAGCAAGGAGAACCAGCAATTGAGCGGCTGTTTAACTTAACCTTCTTCAAATCCGAGGTAGATTCATATGGTGCACTAGACTCTCTTATTGTTTAGGTGTCTCGTTTCTACTAATCTAATCCTACTGATAAGACAAATCCTATTTTTCCTGTAGGGGTTTTGGCTCTAACTCAAAGAATTAGTATAACTGCTTCTGGGATTTATTGAACTCGTTATTTAATGTGTTTCTGAGAATTCGTTAATGCTTCGAAGTAAGACTCTTATATTTCCTGTTTAGTTGAGTCAATTTTTATCACGCAACAGTGGGGAACCTATAGGATATGTGGTTCAAGATTATTCTAATTCTGAATTACATCTAAAACAAGTTATAAAGTTAACACTTTCAAACAGATAAAATTATGCTTAAGAAGTATATGGGTTCTATGCTACTTATGATGAAATGTGCAGGTAATCGAGAAACCAGATGCAGTTGACTTGGCCTCTGTTACGGGAGAAGTGAAAGTTTGCGGCCTCTCTTTTTCGTATGGAGACAATATGGCTCCTGTACTGAATGGGGTGGATCTTCATATTAAAGCTGGAGAGACAATTGCTCTTGTTGGGCCATCTGGAGGTGGCAAGACAACTCTAGTAAAGCTTCTGCTTCGCCTATATGAACCTCTTTCTGGTGAATGTTGCAAATCTTCGAATAGAAGTTCAAATCCAGAATTATATCTGCTTGCCACTCTCAGTTATATGCCATCATATATTTGATATTCCTATAAAACTTTTACTTTTATGTAACTGAATTTTCTAATTCTGCACTGGCAGGTTCAATATTGATAGATGGCTGCGACATTCAAAATATTCAATTGCAAAGCTTAAGAAGACACGTTGGGCTGGTAACTCAAGATTCTGTAAGTGGCTTGCACGACCTATTGCGCTCTAATAAGCATGCACCATAGAAGAACAAATAGGGCTGCTATAGTTCATGTTTGCATTGCTATCAGTTGAAAGCTATTGTGAACTCTCAATCTCAGGTGCTCTTTGCTGGGACTATTGCTGAGAACATCGGGTACAGGGATCTATTGAGTGGTATTGACATGGACAGAGTCAGATTTGCAGCTGAAACTGCAAATGCAGACGGGTTCATCAAATGTCTCCCCAATCAGTATCAAGCCACTGTTGGTCCGAGGGGCTCGAATTTTAGTGGAGGCCAGAGGCAAAGGCAATGATTTTTTTGGACATTTTTAGTTGATTTATATGAATTTGTCTCTGTAGTGACCTGTTCGTTTCCACTTGCAGGCTAGCTATTGCAAGAGCACTCTACCAGAACCCGACTATTCTTATTCTAGATGAAGCAACTTCCGCGTTAGATAGCAGGTCTGAGCTATTGGTAAGACAAGCTCTCCAACGCCTTATGCAAAATCGCACGGTAAGCTTAAATGCAGTTTGTATTTTAAGGACTATCTAAATGCATTTTATGTAGTGGTGAATTGGGCATATGCTAAATTTTATGTTTTTCATTGCAAACATAAATATATGTATTTTGCAGGTAGTGGTGATTGCTCATCGGGTAGAAACAGTTTTGATGGCTGAAAGAATCTTCCTATTAAATGATGGAAAGCTGCAGCAGTTGAGTCATTCTGCTCTTCTTGATGGCCAACTTGGATCAGTGGCAACAGGACTTGTAGTTTAGAAATACACGAGTCTCATTCATGGAATTCTTGGTGTTCTCTTCAATTTATCTTTTGAAAAGCTTCACCTTATATAGTATTTTTGGAGTGGCTATCCGGAAATTCTTTTGAGTAAAGCCTAATATTTAACTTTGTAGTCATTTATATTGGTAATTTGGTAGGGTTACTACCAAGTGCCATATCATTTTCAGTTGATATTGATTTCTTTTTCTTTTTAAGTGGAATTTCTGTTTATGGAATAAAAAAGTAGTAATGAATGTCATGCGATCTAAAAACACGTACCAAATCATATAAAATGGAACCTATTTCAAGAAGTAAAAATCTAACCAATATGGATAATTGGATATGGAAAATTAGATAATAAACCGGCTTTAAATGATTAACTGAACAAACAAAAAAGAATCGGCTGTCAATGATTAAGAATGGCGGGAATATTTGCCGCCATTTCTCCTCCCATTTTGGCGAGCTTTTTAAAGTGTTCATCAACAAATCCTTATTTCAATTCAAAGGGTTTCTCTCTTTCGCCTTTGGTCGAATCCCACAATCACCTCTCCTCGTCGATTAACCTAGAAATATAAAGGTGAGACTTAAATTAAACCTAGCGATTTTGTTTCTTGTTTCCGATTTAAATTAAACCTAGCGATTTTGTTTCTTGTTTCCGATTGCGCATTTACTGATATCTAGTTTGAATTTATTTACTTCTAGAAGAAAATGGATACATCGAATCCGGCGGCTTTTGTCAACGCGGAGACGCTGCGGATGTACGTCGGCCGGAGAGTCCGCGCCGTGATTCAGGTGCTCAGAAATGACGGCGGCTCGATCACCGGAAAATCGACCGATGAGCAGCAACTGATCATCAAGGGCACCCCCTAGCCCCCCGACTTTCATTGAGGTTATCGGCATCGCTGACGGTAACCAGTCTATTCAGGCTGAGATTTGGACCAATTTTGGTGACAATTTTGGTATTTTCAGGTTTTGATTGTTTGTTGTGTATTCATATTCTGCTATTGCTCTCGAGTTTTTCCATCCCCTTTTTTTGTTTATTTAGCACTATTTTGTCAGACTATTGGTTCTTTTGCCTCAGTGTTCTCTTCGTGTTTAAGTTGATTATGATGATATGCTGATTTTGAATGCGAAACATGATCTTCATTGTTGTCTTATCTGTGATCTCGAAAGCGATGTAGCTTGTACAAGTATCTACTGACTGCTGTCTTGTTTATTGCATTATCCGGGAATTTATTACCTTTCTTGAAAAATAATGAACTTCATGTCATTTTGCCCCCTATTTGGGAATCTTGTCTCTACTCAGAAATGGCTACGCGTAGCTCTAAACGAGAACATGATATCTGCTTAATTATTTTCGTATTCTTTTATTGTGATTGGTATTTATGTTACCACAGCTATATGTGGATTATAGGGACATATAACCTGTTTATGATCAAACGTCTATGGAGGAAGATCTTTTTTTTATATTGGTTATCTGGGATCCGGGAGCCACTTCATTTTCTTGATGGTTCTGATTCTTTGGAGCTCTGTTTTCTTTCTGCAGATATAGCAAGCTACAACACTGTCTGTCAACTCGCAAATGGGGATTTAAAACACTTGTTCATCTAAGCAGTTATCTTGGGAGTAGTTGTCTGCAGGCATAAAGACTGAATCTGCACCGACCACTCACAAGTAGGACAGTTCTTGAATTTGTGATTGAGTGTTACATAGAACGCTTCTTTTGCATTAGAGGGCTGGAGCATGTGGTCTGAGTTTTTGTTATCTACTATAGAAGAATTCGAGTCTTTTGCCTTGTGGTGTTTGATGCTGTTGATCCGACTATTTCATTGTATGTTCTGCTTGAATGTTGCTTGATTATGGATCAAATTTGTCAAGATTGCGATACATCAATCGAAAATCAGATCAAAATAAATTTTGAGGATCATTAAACGTACTGCTGATATGTTTGTATTGCATCTACGTTTAAAATGAAAACAGCAGTATGCCGGTAAAGCAATGAATCATGAGCATGGCAAGTTTTGAAAAATTTACCCTAGCTTATTTTTAAATTCGCCACTTGTTTCTTACTTTCTTCAGTAGATATAGCAATTTGAGTTTAATTACATTTTTGTTTCGATACCTTTTCAATGATCTGAATACTCTGTTCTTAAATTTGGCCATAAGCTAATTTCAAATTTCACTATATTCTTTGAGAAATATAGATAGACTTAGATCAATTAGGAATTTGAATACAACTGATCTAACAATTATGCATATAAAATACAGAAAATGGTTACCCTAATAACATATATGTAAGATCATTCATTTATATTGATGAAAATACTACTTCCATCCATCATGTCAGAATTCGGCATTTAGATACACTCGTGTGTACAACCCATTCTGTTGCGCTAGCTGACAACGCATCAACATTATATGAAAATAGAACTAAAGGAACAAGCTTTTAATGAAGAACTAAAGGAACAAGATTTTAATGAAGAAAATATGCGCTTATGATGGTGAAACAGAACTAAAGGAACAAGATTTTAATGAAGAAAATATGGAAGTAATTCTCTAATGTCACAAATCATGTATTACAGCATTGTTCTAAAGTCTAGCTATAGTCTAAATATACTTACTACTACATTATGAAGTTGAGATGAGAACAAAGGATATTATAATAGGTGAACTACGTGAGGGTTAGTTAGCACGGCCAACATTTATGAGAGCAAAGAAGTGAACTTACTTTCGTCACTGTAACTGCGCTACCTTTAAAGAAACGTCGAGAGGTCTTCAGGCGGTTCAATCCAAACACTCTCAAAGGGATCTTGTTCACCCCAATCATAACGCTGCTTCCGTGGATAGTACCTGCCATTGTTGAGTGAATATGAAACACACCGTTTTCCATAAAATCGAACCTTTGAGAAGTAGACATTGTTTCTCATTGTTCCAAGAAGATCAGTCCTAGCATGGGAAGACAAAAAGTTAGCAAAGAGTGCCATGCCTCCCAAAGTTTGCATCTCCACCCAGACTTTATTTGTCTGGTCCAACTTATAAATCACAGGGTTTATAGCAGAGCATGTGTATATGACAAAAATATCTCCATTATGCTCTGCCATAAATTTGCCTTTCCACCAATTCTTGACAAAGAAATTCTCCGGGCATTTAGGTGGGGGCACAGAATGAACAGCCCAAGTGCTTTTCTCAGGGTCATAAACCCCAAGCCAGCCGGTAAGACTCAAACAGTAGAAAAGACCCTGGCAGAAAACTAGCTTATTCCAAATGCTGCTAACAAATGGTAGCCGGTTTTGGTAATTCACGGTGGTCCATTCGGTTTCCCCAGGACGACATGTGCTAACCGCGACGACTGTGGGGCTCACATGCTTAACTGTGAAGAGGATACAGCTAGGAGATGTTGGAGCAGCAGAGAAAGCAACTATCTGGTACATTAACTCTAGACTAGGCAAATTGATCAACTCTCGTGTATAAGGGCAACAGAAGAATACGGACTGCGTTCTAGGTTTGTATAGCAGCAACCAACCATCCTTGGCGTAGCAAATCCTAGAGCCGTCTAGCTCCGGCAGCTCGAGCCAATATGTTTTGCGCTGAGAAGGGTCGTAGAATTCGTACAAGTCGCCGAATTTCGGGAAGAACATAAGCCACGGAGGTTTGTTTGCCATTCTAACAGATACAGCAACAGCTAGCCATTCTCTGCAAACAGCAGAAGCACGGATATTATCCCTCAAGCTTAACTGAGAAAGAATAAGTTCCAAAAGCTCCATTGGGAGCTCAGATTGTGTTTCTTGCTCATCATGCTGCTCCTTTGAGACTCCTCTGCTGTCTCTGATTGTTTCAGCCAACCTACAACCATGAAATTTCATAAGCTACACTCAAATTGATTGGTGTATTGCTAATTCACTGGTAAGCTAGTTAGCAAGGGTACATTATGTGATGGTTTAGTTGAAAGAAAGAGGACTAACGCACAATTGAAGATAGCCACTGCAGTATGGTTCAAAAAGGAAACTACATAATTCTAAGAAATGATGGTATTTGGAATGCTAAATCATATCAGTTCAAAAGGAGTCTTATAAAAGATAGTGAATGATTCTGAAGTTTGTAAAATGCTACTAAGTAGTCTAAAAGGATGCACATGTCACTGGTGTATCATGTATGGACAGCTGAGAGCAACAGACACACATAAATTATCAGTGCAGAAAATCAAAGAGTTAAACCCCTGATTACCACATGGCTCATTTTCATCACTAGAAAGCTGATATTCACACATTTAACGGATAATGGTTCTTTCATTGGTCAAACCAGATCTTGAAAGGTCAAGGATCTCCCAGCCAGACATCATCTTGTGATTTCTTAGTAATAAAAAATCTCGACTCCTTTGGAAACGCCTTTTTACGATAAAACAATGATCATTAAACAAAAGGCCAAAGGGATGAGGAACCCTGATATGTATAAATCCAGCAGTGGTATACATTATGTCCATATCAACAAAGGCCTATCACAATGAACACAAGTTTTTTTACATGTTCAATGAAGTTCAAACGTATCCGTTGAGTGATGAAAAAATGATATTTATTCAGAAACCCAATCTGCATTTGGGATATGGCTTTTGAAATTAACTTACAATAACAGTGTTGACTAATTCCATAAAAATGTGATAAAGCACTGATTTTCTAATAATAGAGACCAGAGATGAAAACAAGAACCCTACTGCAGACCTCAAGTTGGTACGGTCACCAAAAAGAGCTAAACACAACAAATTTCCATAAATTCATGAATCAACGAATTACCCGATCTCATTCTCATCGGACACTCAAATCTGATCGCACAATAGAAGAAATGGGCGAACATTGAACTATAACAAACGATTCTTTCAATTGAAAATACTCGGAACAAAATTCAATGACGGTAAACAGCTCGTGCATGATACGGGTTCGTCAATTATCAATTCATCCCAAAACCCACAGATTACGGAAATGAAAACCCAATTTTCATTCAGAATAAGCATAATTGGAAGTATACAATTCAGATAACGAGCAGTGTGACTCCATAATTGAAGAAATCGTGAATAAACTCACAACTTCATCTTTTTTATTCTTCTTCCAGTCATAATTGGGGAAACCCAGATTGATTTTCACGGAAAACTAATTTTCCTTTCGCAGTGTGTGTTGTGTGTGAAAAAAGTAGGGAGGAGAGGGTTGTGTGGGGGGAGAATGATTGCGGTGTCAGGGCGTGTGAGAGATTGCTAAAAAAAACATGTTACCAATTAACACGTGTGGGTTTTGAAGGGGTGTCTGATTTTCTGTGCGACGGTGGCTGGGTTTATTTTCTTGTTCAAAAGGGAAGTTTTCTCTCTGGTAACCTCACACCCTAATCCCAATTTTCTTGTTTCTATAAACATTGATGTGTTTGAAATGATTTAAAATTCAACTAGTGTATAACCAGTTTCGACGGAAATCATTTTCAATTGTAAATTATAAATTAGAAATATAAATTTTAAAAATAAGTCTATAATTTGGTTTGCGGTATTGCACAGACCGTGGGTTTACCCAGTCTTGCTGGCCTAAGGTAGCGGTGCGGGTTCCCATGATACCAAAAAAAAAGACTTGTTTAGAATTTATATACAAATATATTTCTTAAATCGAATCAAAAAGTGATTTTACTATTGATTTTCATCTCAAACTTGTATATTAATACCCACGAATTAGTTTAGCATATAAATGTAAATTTATTTAGGTTTGCAATTCATGAAGTCTCATGAAAAAAATTGTGCACAATTCCAAATAAAAAATGAATGTGAAGTAATTATGCACAATTCCAAATATATAAATATAAATAGATTCTTTTTTTGAAATCATTAGTAATTATGAACAATCAATCTCTCTCTCTCTCTCTCTCTCTATATATATATATATATATATATATATATATATATATATATATATAATAACATATTTAATATTAAAATATATCAACCAATCACTATATTAAATGATAAGATGTCAAATAAAGAAACTTATGAAATTTTTTAGAAAAATAAGAATGAAAAATCATGGAAATGCTACATAGGATTCTAGATGAATTTGGATATATATGCTTGTACTCCCAAAGAAACCCGATTAAAAAGTAATTTTATTACTCGTTCTCATTTTAAACTCATATAGTTTTATAAGGCGTTAAAATAATTGGTTATTTGTCTCAATAAAAAAACTTGAATATTAATTAAAATAATATAAATAATAAAAGTTTAGAAAAACAAAAGAAAAATCCCCTTGGGCATGTTGATTATGTTTACACTTGTTTAAAATTTATATACTCGAATTTGTCCTAAATTGAATTATAAAGTGATTTTACTATCGATTTTCATCTCAAACTCATATATTAATATCATCTAATTAGACACATAAATGTCCTTTTTATGTTTTCAATTGATAAAATCTCATGAAAAAATGATGCACGATTCCCAAAAAAATTAAAATTAATGAGAAATAATTAAGGAAATTCCATACTCTTTAATTAAGAAAATGCTGAGATATATAAAATAAATAAATAATAGAATATAAGAATTTAGAAAGTACAAAATTAGTATCCAAAATAAATAAGAATAGAGAATATTGGAGATGTCACGTAACGCACGAATTAAGGTGTTGTCTTTGATATGCAATCGCATTATTTAGAATGTATATACTTGTACTCATCTCAAGTTTGAATAAAAAATGATTTTACTACAAGTTCTTGTCTCAAAACCGTAAATTAATTTAGCTAATTAACTGAACTCGTTCAATTTTATGAATATAAGTTGTTATAGTAATTGATTACTCGTCTAAGATATAAATATTTGTACATGTCTCAAATCCAATTAGAAAATGATTTTATTACATGTTCTTATCTCGAACTCATATAATACTCACTGATCACTAAAATATGTAAATATCATTTTATTTAGATATCCGATCTATGAAATCTAGTGGGAAAATGATGTTGGCAAATTTTTAAAAAAAATAGTGAAAATAAATATGAAAACTTGATACTCTTAATTAAAGAAATTTTCAGAATATTAAAATATGTAAAATTAGAATATATATGAATTTAAAATGCAATAAATGAGTATTGAAGTTAAATCAAAGATAGACTTTAAATATTAATCTTGCAAATAGAATTCAAACTATCGAAAAATATGATAGTTGGTTTTTTAATAATCTTGTAAAGTTTAAATATTAATCTTGAAAACTTTATCTTAAAAAATAAATATTAAACTTAAAAATATTTTTGTGGAAGTAGAAAAATAAATAAATAATTTGATAGGACACATTAGATGATAATTATCAATACAACTATTTTAAATCAAATTGAAATTAAAGATTTCCTTATAAGATTATAAGTTAAAATTTAAAAAAAATATATATATAAATGTAAATGTAAAATAGATTATTTTTTTGAAAATCATTAATAATCATGAACAATCAATGTATATATATATATATATGTATACATTTGTAATAACATATTTAATATTAACATAAATCAATTAATCAATTTATTAAATGCTAAGTTGTCAAATAAGGAAACTTGTGGAATTTAAAAAAAATAAGAATGAAAAATCATGAAAATACCACATAAGATTCTATATGAATATGGTGTCTTCAATATGTAATGGATTTATATATTAATAGATAGATTTGGATTCGATGAGTGAAAATGGAGTGAATAAATATATAAATATTAAATTCATTGTGACTTTCAAAATATTATCTCGAATAATTTATATCATATATTCGATTTGATTTTGACTCAGTTCTAGTGAACAATAAATGATGGACACGTGGAAATGTAATCAATTTCTGGCGGCAGTTATTTTCTTTTAGGTTTCAATTGTCATTTTGTACCACACCGCAGTTAGTTGATGGGATATGGCCCAACCGCTCAAGCCAGATCGACAGCCCAAACGAGTTGGGCATGACATTAGTAGCGGCCCACGCGGTTAAGCCCAAGGCAAACCCTAATCACCCCCAAAACCCCAGCCCCTGAACTCGAGTCGCGCCACCTCCACGTGGCGCACGGAAGGCGAAACATCCCTACAGCGAGGAAGAGCCCCACACGCCTGTGGGAAGAGTCCCGCCAATGGAGGAATCGCACGCCTTTGAGCCCTCGGACATGTATAAATAGGAGTTAGATTGAGGGTAAAGGGTTAGCAACTTCTTGAATACTAAGAGCTTTTAGCTATACTCACCGTAATCAAAACATAGTGAAAGTATTGAGAATCACCTCCGTGGACGTAGATCTCATTAACGATCGAACCACGTAAAAGCCTTGGTGTTCTTTACCGCTTACGTAAATCTCGCATATCTGCATATATTAGATTTATCATTGGCGCCGTGCTGGGAAACACCGAACAAAAGCTTCGCTTTCTACAAAATTAATGGCGAGGACACGCAAGAACCCGCCGATCTTTGGAGAATAATCACACGAGGGCGACCGGTGGTCACTCACAGCATGGAAGGAGATTGCGGATGCCTGGCGGTCACACACCGAGGGCAACATGGAAAACGTTTCCATACACCTCACGAAGGGAAGATACCAACCTCAACGAGACGAACAGACAGCCTCGTTCGTCCACGAGGCCCTCGCCGAGCCGTGACCAATTCCTCAACGCCAACCTCGCTAATTCCAAAGCTTCCTCCACGGAGGACAAATGAGGCGGCACCTCCCGAGTGCCCGAATCGGCGAATACGGGCGCCCGAGGTCGCCACCCCACCGAGGCGGTCAACGCCACCAAAGACAATAGCGAGAACGCGTACACCAATCCGCCGCCGAAGTCAATCACCTCGCCAAGGGGTCGCAACCATTCACCACCTCATCACCGCCAAGCCGCTCTCCACTCGACATGCGGCCCGAGGCCGAGCAGAACAGGAGAGAAGAAAGGCGGGAGAACTCCTCCTGGAGGCGATAGACGCCGTTATCGGTCTCCCACCCTCCAGGAGAGATTGCAACGATCTCCGGGGTTCGACCGAGCGGAAGAATCATCTCCTTTCTCCAGAGATTTTGGACACGCCTTGCCCGCGGTATAGGGCACCTAACATCGCCGCCTACAATGGCCTCGGGGACCTTCCGACTTCCTTTTCGCCACACCACTAACATGGCGAATCAAGGAATGGAAGATTTCCATATGTGCAAGATCTTCCCCGAGGTGCTGATCTCCAACGCCCGATGCTGGTTCACCTCGCTCCGCCAAAATAGTATACACTGCTTCCAGGATCTCATGGATCAGTTTAAGTGGCGTTTCTATCAGAAAATACCACCCCAGCAGCCTTCGTCCGACCTGCTCACAATCCGCCAAGGGCGGGACGAGACGATGTCGAACTTCGTTTCGAGGTTCATCAAGGAGTCTCTCAAAATCGATGAGAGCAACGATCTCTATATCATCAACGCGTTCAAGAACGGGATCCGACCCGGCGCATTGAACAAGGAGATCACCCGTGAGAAGCCGGAGACGGCTAGTCGCCTTTGGAACCTGGTGGACAACTTCGTCAAAGGAGACGAATCGAGACGAAGAAGAGGAGACACTGGATGAGCAATGGATGAAAGAAAGAGGCCGGATGACCGAGGCGAGGCGTCAACGCCAAGTACCTTCGAGAGAATCGGAAGGGCCCTCCGAGTCGAGCTCGGACCTCGGCCACCGCGGCAAAGCACCTCATCCGATCAAATCGAGGCGGAGATATTCGAGCCCACGCGAGCTCTTCCCAAAGCCCCCTCCTATGAAAGGAGGATCCAAGAAGAGGTCAACGGAGGAATATTGTGACTATCATCGGGGGTATAGTCACGATACCGAGGATTACAGGAACCTAGGCTCGCAGATTGACGAGCTCATCAAAGAAGGAGCCCTCAAGAAATACCTCGGCCGAGATCGGCCAGGGAACAAAAAGCACAGAGGGAAGAACAACGGTGGCAACAACTGCGGGCCGACCTTGACGGCGACCCAGCCCGAAGACGACGAGGACGAAGGTCCCAACGCTATGGAGCAGGTCTATGCCATTACCGGGCTCCCTGTAGGAACGACGAGGTTGTCGTTAAAAAATGAGGCTCGGAGGTCGGCCCCCGAGGAGCCGAAGAACAAGCGACTCCGGGATGGTGAGGACATCGTGTTCTCCAAAGACGACCCGATGCCCAAAATCATGCCCCACCAAGACGCCATCACGATAAAAGCCGTGGTGGGCAACAAGAACGCACCGGGTCTACATCGACATCGGTGCCTCCGTCAAGATTATCTTCCGGTAGTCATGCGGATAAACTCGAGGTCGGAGGAATTAAATACACCCCGCACCATCCCGCCATGGAGTTTCACTCAAGAGGTGGTTCAACCCGAAGGTAATCACCCTTCCTGCTACCGTGGGACGTGCTCCCGTGTCGGTCACAAAGGTCATCAATTCTTCCGGTCCGAGCTCCCTTCCCGCACAACATCATCCCGGGGAGACCGGCTCTATGCCACCAAGGCCGTCGCCGGTATACCACCTCACCATCAAAATACCCACCCCGGTGGGAGTGCTAAGCATCCAGGTGACCAAACGGCAGCTAAAGAGTGCCTACGAGTCTCAACCCAAGATGTAGCCTTGCCCCAGGCATAGCAATTACAGAATCCCTGAGGCTGCCACCTCCGGACGACGATCAAGACCTCCAACTATACGACGACGACCCTCCAAAGTTGTCAAGGTCGGCATCCAGGCCCGCCTAATATTCGCAACGCATCGTGCGCCACGAGGGAGACAGGACATGTTCGCATGGTCCCCACTCGACATGACCGGAGTGTCGCCGAGCTCATAACTCACCGCCTCAACATTAACCCGCCACCAAGCGGTTCGGCGAAGAAGAGGGTGTTCGGCAGAGCGCGGCCAGTCATAAGAGACAAGTGACCCAACCCGTAGGCCAAGATCTTGTTCGAGGTTAAGTACCGACCGGATGGCTAATCCGATCGTGGTCCAAATCCGGAGGGTGGCGATGTGCCGACTACACCGACCTCAACAAACATTGCCCGAAAGATTGTTACCCCCTTCCCGACATTGATAAGAAGGTGGAGGCACTGGTGGGCCACGAAGTCTTCAGCTTCCTCGATCTGTACAAAGGATACCACCAAATTCTGATGAGCCCGGAGGACGCCCCGAAGACCGCGTTCATCACCGACTTCGGAGTCTTTGCTTACCGGAAGATGCCATTCGGCCTGAAGAACGCCGGGGCTACTTACCAGAGGATGGTGGACGCAATATTCAAAGACCACATCGGGGAGATTGTCGAGGTCTACGTCGACGACATCGTGGTCAAAAGTCTAAAAACAGAGAGCTGCGCCGACGACCTCGGCACTATCCTCCAACTCCTCAGGTCGGCCAACCTCAAGCTCAACCCCCAGAAATGTACATTCATGGTGAAGACCGGTAAGTTCCTGGGATGCTGGGTTTCTCAAGAGGGCCTGAAGGCCAATCCCACCAAGGTGAAGGCAAGGTTTCGACATGCAGTGCGAGGACCATCCGTGAGATCCACAAACTCACCGAGTGCTAGCCGCCTCGCAGATTCCTATCTCGAGCCGCCGAGAAGCAGCTTCCCTTCTTTAAGATCTTGAGGAGAGCTCCGGACTTCGCCTGGCAGGAAGAACATCAGGTCGCCTTCGCACAACTGAAAGAGTACCTCGCCGATCTGCCGACCCTGTCCGCCCCGAAAGAAGGTGAACTCCTTTCTATATCCGGCCGTCTCGGACGAGGCCATCGCCATGTATTGGTGCGAGATGAGGTGGGACGACAACTCCCATCTATTTTATCACCGAGCTCTCAAAGTCTGGAGACGAGGTACACCTCGAAAGGTAGCACTAGCCTGGTAAACGCCAAGCGACGCCCGACCCTACTTCCAAGCTCATTCCGTCCGTGTACTAACCGACTTACCTTTAGAAAAATCTTGTCAAAGCCGAGTCATCCGGACGTATAGCCAAGTGGGCATGGAGCTCGGCGAGCACGACATCTCGTACTCCCCGTGCCGGTCATAAAGGGCAGCTCTCACGACTTCACGGTGGAAGCAACCACCGAGGTCGGCTCTACCGGCGAGGTCCTCCAACTCCCGCCCCCACACGGAGGAATCTATCCTCGCACCGCCCGATGGTTCTTGGCGGATGTCGTGGACGGAGCTTCATGCAAACGGAGCCGAGCGGGCATCCTCCTCCTCGGCCCGATAAGCAAGTGACCCACGCCCGGTTTACCTTCCCGACCACCAACAACGAGGTGAGTACTGGCCGATCTCGATTCCGCCAAAGGAATTGAAAGTGACAAGGTCCGGATCTTCTGAGACTCCTGTGTCGTGGTAAACCGGGTCCCAGGCGAATACGAGGCCAAGGAGGATCGAATGAAGCAATACCGAGAAAGCAAAGGATATGTCAACCCGTTCGTGTACTTCAAGATTCATTGAATCCCACGAGGAAAACAGCCGAGCTGACGTCCTCAGCAAGTTAGCTGCGTCATCAACAAGTCCACCAGTGGAGGAGGTTCATTCCAGAAGCATCGCGGAGTCCCACGTCGGCATCATCACCGAGATAGAGCCGAACTGGATGTCTCCCATAAAGGCCTATCTGGAAGATGGCGCACTACCTCAAGATCGGCTCGAAGCCAAAAAGATGATGGCGAAATCCCAGAAGTACCTCATACATGAGGGCGCTCTCTACCGGAAGTCTTACCTTCAACCCCTCCTGAGATGCCTCGGGCCAGAAGAAGCCGACTACGTGCTCAATGAAATTCACCGAGGGTCTTGTGGAAGTCACATCGGGTCGCGAGCTCTCTCAAAGAAGACGCTGAGGTCGGGATATTACTGGCCCACCCTCATTCAAGATTCGGCCGAGCTCGTCAAAAAGTGCCCGAAGTGCCAGCTTCACTCCACGGTCAAAAAGCTGCCTCAGACCGATCTAAGCAGCCTGCAGAGTCCATGGCCTTTCATGCAGTGGGGGATCGACATCGTTGGCCCGTTTGACCGAGCACCAGGTCAGCTTCGATACTTAGTCGTAGCTGTAGATTACTTCACAAAATGGGTCGAGGCTGAGCCACTTTCGAGCCTCACGAGCAGGAAGATTCAGACATTCGTGTGGAAGAACATAGTCTGCCGCTTTGGCATACCGCACATTCTGATCTCGGATAACGGCACCCAGTTCGTGGACAAAAATTTCAAGGAATGGTGTGAAGAGCTCCAGATCGAGCAACGTTTCACCTCGGTCGCACACCCGCAGGCGAATGGTCAGACCGAGGTGACGAACCGCACGATTGTACAAGGATTGAAGAAGAGGCTAGACCGAGCTAAGGGTGATTGGGCTGAAAATCTCCCCCAAGTCCTCTGGTCCTACAGAACGACACCTCGGACTTCGCACGGAGAAACCCCTTTCAGTTTGGTCTACGGGACCGAGGCCGTCATACCGGCTGAGATCGGCGCACCAAGCCCTCGCACTCTTCACTTCAACCAGGCCGGGAACGAGGAAGACCTGCGTGCCAACCTTGACGCTCTCGAGGAGAAACGCGAGCTCGCCTTCATAAACGAAGCCAAGTACAAGGGCCAGGTCGCACGATACTACAACAAAAGGGTCAAAGCCTCCGCACTCCAAGTAGGCGACCTCGTCCTACGAAATAATGAAGCCAGCAGAGCTGAGCGTCTTAACAAGCTGGATCCGACATGGGAAGGCCCATACCGCGTTCACGAGGACCTCGGCAAAGGGGCTTACAAGCTAGCTCACCTATCCGGTGCACTTATCCCCCGAACCTGGCATATCACTCATTTAAGGAGGTACTTTACATAGCTTCGATTTCAGATCGGCATCATGTTAGTCCCCTCATTGCTTTACCGAAGTGCGATATTATTTATCTCTCAATAAAACGTTTGTTTTTCTGGAATAATATTTCACTTCGCCTCATCTTATACACATGTGAACATCTATTTGGATATACCACATTTAAACCTTCACAAGAGGACGCCTTACGAAGATGAAAACCCACTAAGTAGGGTACTCACTAGCGCTACCGCACTCGCATGATTACTCATTAAATTGAGCGTCTCGGTGCAAGGCATACGGACTACTCATTAAATTGAGCGTCTACATGCACGCATACTGATTACCCATTAAGTTGGAATATCTACATGCAAGACATCCAGATCGGATCTCGTCAAATTATACCCTTTATTTGGGAAGATATACATCGTATACGATCTAAATACATTTACGACCAAAACGAAGTCCTAAGCTATGTTTGTACCTCTCAAGAGGAAAATATACACTTAATCAGTCTAAATACATTTACGACTACATACAAAGTCCTAAGTTATATACAAACTCATTCGGCTTCGAGCTTCACGCCGCCACGACTCATTGAAGCTACACCGATTCGAACAAAATCTCCGTGTCGTGATGAACACTGGAATGAACTCGGTGCCTTCAACCCGGTCGATGAGGCGGCATCCCAAGAACCCGCTCTCGGCACATTCGGCGCAGCCTCGGGCGCCTGACACGAAATGGGGACCAGCCCCGAGGCCTACTCCAGGACGCTAGGCATGTGCTCGGACACGCCCGACCGAGATAGAAGCTCCGGGCCGAGGTTGGACTCTTCTCCCATTGGGTCGCCTGCCGCCCCCGCCCGAGCCGACCTCCGCGCCCGACCTACTCCCGACCGGTGGACTCGATGTCCTCTTCTTCGAGCTCCCGGCCGCCACGAGGCGCCCAGTGCGGCGGACCAAGTAGCCTCAAGATTCCGGCGTGGTCAGCATAACCGCCCCCATCATCGGGTTCTTCGACCCTGACACCAGTGGGGTCGGCAACGGTCTGGTTACTTGGCTTGGGCAGACGACGTTTCCGGACGATCTCATAGATCTCGAGGTACTTCACGAGGGAGTCGAGGCAATCCTTGAAGTTTTTACTATTCGACCCTCCTCGTCCTCAAGACCATCCCCCGCCGAAAGGTGCTCGAACCCGCTCATCGCCTTGGAGATGGTCGCACCACGGATCGGCGGATCACCGCCAGATTCTGCGTGCTTCTGGAGACTGCGCCAGCTTCTCTCGAGCTAGCTCAAGCTCCTCTTCACACTGCATCAAACGTCCATGAATGACGTCGGCAGATAAGTCCGCCCCCTGGACTTCGAGATGCACGATCCTTGACTTAAGAGTCTCGTTCTCGGCCAAGAGGCGAGCTGCCTCATGATCGGCCTCTTGCGCTTCTTCTTCGGATCGGCGGATGATACCGAGCCGATATCCATGCCGCCACAACACGGTCGGATTCGCGCATCGGCCTCCGAACAAAGACTTCTTCGTCCTTTTCGCCAAAACACCCGGACTTCTTTAGTTTGGTCACAAGTCATGATCAAGTCCGAAATATTGAGAGACAGTGCTACAAATAAACAAGACAATACGCATTTCAAAAAAAATTGTTTATTGTTCAAAAGTGGAAATTTTACAAGGCACGTGATCCTAGTGACCCGAAGATCAACCTATTACAATGGGTCCACCGACTGGCCGTCCACCGCCTCACCGGTCCCGCCGCTCGCTTGCGGTTGGCCCCTTCGCCGGAGCTCCAAGACCGCCTCCTCCTCCATCTCCTCCTCCTCCTCGGCCGCCGCACCTCGCAAGTAGCTCCCGAGCCAGTGATCTTCATCCTCCTTGACCGGGCGACGACCTCGGCCGTCGAAGGATCGGACCGACGCCAGGCCTCCAAAGACCGGAAGGAGCCAACCCTGAGATCACCGGGCGTAGCCTTGTTCGCTCCTGAGGTCGACCTCGGTTCACCCATGCCGACCTTATCGAGTCGGCATGGCGCCGCCTTCCCAGTGATCCGACACCACCTTCGGCTTGAGCACAGAGGCAAGCTCGCGATAAAGCCCGAGAAGCTCTCCGACTCGATGAGCTTGGCGGCAAGGCCCTCAACATTGGCCCCGACCGCCAAGAAGGCACCTCCCATCGGCAAGCTCCTTCTTCGCGCCAATGACCTCCTCGCGCCTCCTCTAGCTCCCCGAGCACCTCCAGGCCAGCCTTCTTTTTCGGGCGGCCTCGCAACCCTCGCCTCCTCCGCCCGCAACCGCAACAAGTGGCCTCAAGATCGCCGCGTGCAGCAACGAGCTCCCGCTCGACGTCCCACATTGCCATGGAGGCTTATCCCGAAGTGGTTATAAGGTGGATTCCACATTTGGTATCTGTGAGGGCTAGTGAATTGAAGTGGGTGAGTCCGTTTGATATAGGTGACGACTTGATTTGAGGACAAATCCTTTTCAAGAGAAGGGAATGATGCGCCCAAGTTTGAATTTAATTATTATGTGGCATATGGACCACGTTTTGTATCAAGATTTTCAAAGATATTTTTAGGCTTGATTATCTAGAGTCCTAGTCTATTAAAACTTCTTTTGTAAATTAGAATTCTACTTTGATTATGAGTCCTTCTTTGATAAGGATTAGACTTCATTTTTCACTATATAAAGGCTTGTAAGCATACTGAAAATATTCACTTTTGATTTACGAATATATGTGAGTTTTATTCTCTCTTCATTAGCTCTTGAATTTTCTTGTGTTTGCCAAGAAATTCAATTATCGACGATCGACGAGACATCCATCCCTCGCTCGTGTGTCATTCATCGTCCCGAGTTCTGTGCGTCAACTATCTAGTTGGGGTATAGGCGAAATCTTGACCTATATCACTGAGGGTTAGATTCTGAGGTTTTGGGATATTCCATCTTGTTCGTTCTTCCGTTCGCGTGTCGATAGATCCTTCGCATCGGCGAGGATCGTATCACGCCCAACATCCGCATCGGCGAGCTCTCGGAGATGTACCCAAGAATACGCTGCGTGTCCCCGATCATCGAGCTCGCTTCCTAAAAACAATACAAGTTAACACACATCACGGAGCATGTAAAGCCGTGTATGGAAGGGCTTTTATACCTTTGGGAGGGTACGGCCGACGGAGCCCGCACCTCATGCTCGATGAGGGTCAATGCTTCTCGAAACGGACTCGACCGACAAAGGTCCCGTCATCATTGACCGAGATCGTCAACCTTCTTCGATGCTTGGCGAGATCCGTCCCGCCGCCTTCTTCGGAGGCTCTTGCTTGGCGGGAAGACCTCCTCCCGCAACGCCGCCTTCACCGCATAATGAGAAATCCTAAGAATCTATCAAGTAATGGTCGACCACCAACTTCAAGCAATCTCCTCTTAACATAATCTAAATACTCAACTCTATAATAAGTGGTGATCACGAATGTATATTAACCGTGTTCGGGTCTCAAAATATATGATCCTGTTTTAAACAATAAATAATATAAGAATAATTAATAAATAAACAATACATAAATTATGCAATAATTAATTTAAACGAATTATGCAATAATTAATCTAAACGAATTATGCAATAATTAATTTTCTAAGCAATTATATCCAATTATCTAAACGAATTATGCAATAATTAATTATCCAATAATTATATCCAATTATCTAAACTAATTATTAACTGGAGATGCGTTCCATAATATTGTCAGTGTTCAGGAAGAAATTTACTAAGGCTTTAGCTCGTGCATTTCGTGAAATGGAGTACTAATACTAAAACGAATAATCTAAACAAATTATCTAAACTAAACGAATTTTCTAAACTAAACGAATTATCTAAACTAAACAAATTATCTAAACAAATTATCTAAACTAATACTCCAATAATTATAAATAACTAACAGTAATAACATCTAACAGTACAAATCTAAATCTAAAGGAATTTAAACGAGTTATCCAATAATTATAAATAACTAATAATAAACGAATTATACATATAACAACAGGACAATTATCTAAACAAATTATCCAATAATTTAAATAATAGAACGCATATAACAAATTATAATATAACAACAAGACAATTATCTAAACAATTATCCAATAATAGAATCAACATTCCAATTAAAAAAACAAAATTAACTAAACAAGAAAAAATTAACGAAACAATAACAATAACAATAAATAGTCGACCTAAACAAATAAATATAACAAAATTAACAATAATAAATCTAAACAATAAATTAACAAAAACCGGTCCAAAATTATTTATATGTGCAAAAACCGGTCGGTATTAACATAATACCGATCGAATTTTTTCGCTATTTATATCCTTTATTCCTTAATATTTATATGATATCCTTTATTCCTTTAAAAATTATTTATATCCTTTATTTATATGATATATATCATTTCACAGTAATTTACGTAATTATATCTAATTTATATCCAATTATCCAATAATTATATCCAATTATCCAATTAAAAATAATAATAAATCTAAACGAACCCAACGAAACAATTTATATCCAATTATCTAAATTCCTAATAATTAATTATCTAATAATTATGCGATAATTATTATCCAAAATCCAACGAAACAATAATACTAAACAAAATTAACAACAATAATAAATCTAAACAAAATAAATATCATAAACAACAATAAATTAAAAAACATATCATAAACAACAATAAATTAAAAAAACCGATCGAAATTATTTTTAATTGCAAAAATTCGAACGGTATTATGATAATACAGATCGAATTTTTCAAAAAACTGGTTGACCGGTTTTATGAAAAATTCGATCGGTATTACATAATACTGGTCGAATTTTTTCGCTATTTATATCCTTTATTCCTTTAAAAATTATTTATATCCTTTATTTATATGATATATATCATTTCGCAGTAATTTACGTAATTATATATAATTTATATCCAATTATCCAATAATTATATTCAATTATCCAATTAAAAAAATAATAAATCTAAACAAATACAACGAAACAATTTATATCCAATTATCTAAATTCCTAATGATTAATTATCTAATAATTATGCGATAATTATTATCCAAAATCCAACGAAATAATAATACTAAACAAAATTAACAACAATAATAAATATAAACAAAATAAATATCATAAACAACAATAAATTAAAAAACATATCATAAACAACAATAAATTAAAAAAACCGATCGAAATTATTTTTAATTGCAAAAATTCGACCGGTATTATTATAATACCGATCGAATTTTTCATAAAACCGGTCGACAGGTTTTTGAAAAATTCAATCGATCGGTTTTTTTGCAATTAAAAATAATTTTCGACATTTAATCAACCTAAACACATCAAAATTCAAAATACTTACTTGTTGAGACATATTTGCTTTGATTTGATCTAGATTGAACGAAATTTGAGGACGAAGAGCTGACCGAAATGAACGAAAGAAAAAGAAAGCAAATTTCGAAAATTTGAGGATGAAAGAAATTTCTGTTGTTCGAAAATTTGAGCTATTGTTCGAAAATTTGAGATGAAACCGATCGATCGTGTTTATGAAGTTTAAATAGAGAGAATTATGCTAAATTATTGGTGTGGTCACCGGTCAAAAGATTCTCTCTTTCTCTTCTTTTTTTCAAGCAGCTTTAAAGCTTTGGTTTCATTTTTTTTACAGCTTTTCAGTTTTTGCAGGCATTTGTTTTGAATTATTTGGTCAGCATTTGTCTTGTTTTCACAGAATTCTCTCGAAACTTGGACATCAATACTATTTTAATATCAATGGGTATATCCTGCATCTTTTTATAACATTGGATATATATTACATACAGTTTATGAAATTGGGTAATTTAATTTGTCTCCCTTTTGTAGCAGTTTTATAATCGCGTATATTAATTCATTTAATGAGATCAGGAAAATTGGAGAAGATGAGAAAGGCAGGTGGAGTTAAATATATATAATAATGTAAGGGGATATATTTGGCACTTGACTTACCAAAAAACCGAAACGAGAATCATAAAACTGCTACAAAATATAAGATATTACATTCTCATAGCTTCTTGCATTTGATTCTTGTTGAAAAATATCATCATTTTCATTCGTTGATTCGCATCGTTATAATCCACCGAGCTTGAATGCAAACAATAATTTTGGGTTAATCCTATCAAAAAAAAAAAATTGGGTTAACAAAGTTATGCACGAAGCATGCGAAAATGACTTCCAATCCTATACCAATTGTTTACTTCTGGAAATTTATTTTGGGAATGATCGAATTTCTTAATTTTATTACGGATATTAAAGAAATGATCCAAAATTGGACTAGCCGTAACTTCAACTTTATGTGACAATTGGCATGTCTCGTGAATAGGTCTTTTCCTATAATCTGGGACCAATAGAGGGAAAAGGCCCAGAAAAAGAGATGAGACTCAGCCCACATCATGGATATATAGATTGAGCATACATACTTAAATTTTACAACCAGCCCTATGTTTTTGTTATATTTTAAAGCTTGGTCAATCGTATATCTCGAAATGGGCACAATGTTCTGGTAACATAACATCATCAATTAAATCAAAATATTTGATAAAGTTCAGTTCAGAAAACAAAGTTTCATAGTTCTTGTGTAGTAGTAGAGCCCCACACCACAGCCAAAATAATGTGCAATCAACATGTAATTTAACAGAGGCCCAAAACACACATTTTTCATTCTATGCATCAAAATTTACCGAAAACATAAGTTGTAAACATATAGAACATAAATAATTGAACTTAATTATCTCTTAATAAGTAATAAAATATAGTTAAGTTTTATTTTACCCCTACAACTAGGGATGGAAAACGGTTCGAGTTGGTTATCCGAACCAAAATTTTCATAAATTTTAAAATAAAACCGAACCATTTATTAAATTTGGTTAATCGAAAACCATATCGGTTAGTGTGGTTCGATTTTGGTTAACCAAAAATGAAAAAGAACCTATAATTTTTTTTTATTTTTCTTACTCAACTACATTAAACAGTCTAAAATATTAGATTATTACGATTAAACTAAATTTATGATAAATTAATTGTTGCTTTAATTTTAATTTTATACGGTTTACTTCAAATAATTTATTTAATTACTTCCATATATTAATTAATTACTCAATTTATCATGTACATGATTTAAAGTTTGGATACTCTACAACTACGATTAATTACAACATGCTCACTATACAAAACCTATTATTTTATTTTCTGATAATTTTATTGAATTTTAGCTACAAATAAAGACTCGACTTTTATTTATTAATCTTTTATGATGAAAACATAATTGTAAAAAGAGAAAGAAAAAAATAAATTATTCGTTTTTTTGTTTATCTATTAACTGAAAATCGAAAAAAATAAAATATTTTACCACAAATTAAATATGTAGTGTTTGATTAACTGAACATGATGCAGTTTCGATTTAATTCGATATTTACCGAAAATCTTTTTCCTGGCCCTACCCAACAACTCTGGCTAGTTGGTCCTCTAAACTCAAGTTGGCCCACCAAACTCAAATTCCTAGATTCAAAAATCGCATATTGAAGGAGTTTTGTATAATACAATTCCTACATTCTTTGAAAGTCAATAGATTTTTCATTATAAAGGGATATACGAGGTTCAATCTCAATTGATACCCCTCCCCCAACTAACAAAAGAAAAAAAATGCAATTAGTCTCTTTTATATAGTTTGTAAAATAAGTATAAACGAAAATTTCCCAAACGTGCTTATAGGCCCAACTGAAAAAGTAAAAGAAAATCGTGCCTAGCATATTCATTTCCTGAATAATTTTAATATGAATCTCATCCCAATCCAAGCACACATCTAACTAAATCTTAATACATATGAATCCAAGCACACATCTAATTTCACCATAAATCTCACAATTATCCAAGAAATTCAGATGCGGAGATATCATCAATAAAACGGATAAATCCCACATTCCCCTCTAAATAGTTAGTCATCTGAGTATAATATGGGCACAACACAAATACTCTTACAAAGTCTGCCACAAAGTTTCAACTTTGAACAAGTCGTTTTCTGAATATTTTGTTTTGACTAGAAATTGAATTCACATATCTTGTTTGGTCGACATATCACTGTCGATCCCCATCAAACAACACCATGCACAATAGATACAATTCTTGCATCTGCAACAACTGCAGATGCTATTAGCAACTCTAAATACATTATAGAATGCAAAATCATGACCCTTAACTCAACTATCAATAAAAGGGCTTACAAATTAGTCCATAATCTTAAAATAAAAAATAAAAAATGTACGTCAGATCACTTACACAATCGAACAACATTTAGGGCACTGAATCAGCCCATTCTCATTGCACTTGCCACACTTGACACTCTTCCTCCCATCCTCACCCACAACCCTACAACTCCCACTACACTCCATACACATCATGAACCGGACCCCGCCACACCACCAGCACCCGGTGGCCGCGGCAACCCGTATCCCCTCAAGCACAATCCCCAATTTGCCCTCCTCATCCAACCTCACCATCTCCTCCGCCCCACCAACCAACCTCCCCTTCACAAACACCAAAGGCACCCTCACCTCCTTGCTCCCCATTAACACCCTCAACTCCTCCTTAAACGCCGAATGCATGGACACATCACGCTCGAAAATGCAAACATTCATCGATTCAAATATCGATCTCGCCACATTGCAGTCCTCGAACGTCTTCCTAACCCCCCTCAACGTTGTAGTGTATATCACCACCGCATTCTCGCCCCCCGGGGGGCAAATTTTCTTGTAAGATTCCAAAAATTTATCCGAATTTTGGGATTTTATTACACGACTTGAGGAGGATGAGACCATCTTCTTAATCTTCTCTTCCTCCTCCGACACCTCCTTCTCTAGCGAAGCGACGAGGTCGGGATCGAACAATGGCCCTAAGCTTCTCCTCCTCGATATAACAACCCCTGAATCGAATCTCGAGCTATCGCATTTCGGTGTTCCTTTAATCGAAGCCCACAATTTTGGCGAAGGCTTCTTCACGCTATTATCATTACTCTCTTTCAAAATCGGTTTGGGGCTATTTTCCGACGACCTAATTCCGCTAACTCTCCCCTTATTCTCCTTTCCGGCGACCTTCTTCGAATTCGACTTCCTCGGAGAACTCATCTGGTTCAGGAACTTCATCGGACTCCTAGGATCCTTGTCGGAAAATCCACGCAGGAAAAGCTTCGATTTGGGGCTCTTTTTCGATTGAACAACAATGGCGATTTCCTCCTCGAGGCCTTCCATGAGCTCCCACGCGTTGATGATCTCCGCCGGCTCTTCGCGGCGCGGTGATGACAACGATTTCCTCCCTTCCGCCCCGAATTCTTTACTGCTCCGCTTCGCTTCAGATTCCTGCTGCGGCGGCGGATTTTGAACCTTTGCTTTGTCTAGTGAGAGAGCTCCGTAGGTGGTTGAAGTGAGAGAAACGATGTGGTGGGCGTAATCACCATTTCGGCGTGATTTCTTTGACGAAACGCAGCCCATTTGGTTTGGGGGAGAGTGATTTTTCAGGTCGTTTTCGAATATGTGTTCTGTTTTCTAAGACAGAAAAAGAAAAAACCGTTACTCCAATGTCCGAAGGGCCAACGGTCTGAAATTCGAAAGCGGCGGTAAGATTTCGGGGCAAGACCTCGTGTCTTTTGTTATTGCAAAAGGACCCAAAAATATTTTGTTAGTGTGCTGGGGGTGGATGGCCCAGACGGAAGAGTATGGGTTAAAAGGAAAATAACAACTTTGTAGTCTAAGAAGATTGTCTAAACTTGGATTTTTGAATTTTAAGTGGAGTCATATCGAGGATCAAAATTGGAAAAAACAACACTACGATACTACAAGACATTTCTTTGGTCAATTTTGAGAATGCAATATGAATATTTCTCTATATTTTACTTTTAACTTTTGACTTAATGATGTATGTTAGTATAATAGTTGTAGTCATGCGGTTCTAGCGTTTTCTATGGATTAACATTGATCATAAAAACATTGATCATATACCTTTGTTCTATCCATTTTATAAGACACAAGTGTTTTATTAAATTTTGTTTCTTATGCATTCATCATAAAAACGAACACATATAAGACCTGCTCTTTATTCATATGTTCATTCCATTTTACGTGCCCCATGCTTGTTAGTTATGTACTGTGTATATTAGCATTCTAAATATTATGTTAAAGAATAATTATAGTCTGTGTCTCCAATTTTTACGAAATTTTGAAAAATATTAGTAATTTTAGTTAATACATTAACTTGTCTCAAACTTTGACGAGATTTTAAAAAATATCACAACTTTAATTAATACATTAAATGTCACAAACTTTGATGATATTTTGAAAATTGTTCATATTCCGAGTTTTTGACGATGGAATGTTACGTCAGTTCGTTGTATTCTCGTGTGGGTTAACTCAAATGACTCGGCATTCCTCTCGTGTGGATTATAGCTCAAATGATTCAACATTCTGTCTTCAAAAACTTTGAAATCGATACATTTTTCAAAATATTGTCAAAGTTTGGGATATCTAATGTATTAATTGAAGTTGGGGATATTTTTCATTCGACAAAGTTTTGGACATTTTGTATTAATTAAAGTTGGGAATATTTTAAAATCTCGTCAAAATTAGGAACATAAACTGTAATCATCCCTTATATTAATTTGTCCTTTTTATGCACTTTTTGTATGTTGTTAGTTTTGAAACGTTGAGTTAAATTTAATATTTGAACAAAATATAAAATGATTTGAAATACGAACCTTTAAAACGTAATGCCACATTTTAAAATCATAATGGGGTAAAATACATTAGTAGAATGCATTAAACTAGTAAAAATCAGTTGTCTTAATTATATTTTAAAAGAAATTACTTGTAAAAAATCGAAAATAATAATAATAAGTTGATTGGTTAAGAAAGCTTCAAGTGAATGACGTTAATAATGTTGTTAATGTAGCTCGAGTATAATGAAAATGTAAAAGTAAATCAATTAGCTACATCGCGTAAGGCCAATTTAGTACTACTTACTTGTAAGACAATAGTATCAGGGTACAAAAATTATACAGTTAGGTGAAGTGGGAGTAATTATGGCATAAAGTAATACATAACAACAAAGCATTAAAACTAAATTTGTATATAAAAAGAATCGAGCATTAAAATTGAAAAATTAAGGAATAATAATAATAATAATAATAATAATAATAATAATAATAATAATAATAATAATAATAATAATCCGAATGAGCGGATTCAAAAAACGAGTAGATTGACCTGATTAAGTCAAATTTTCCTCGTTACATGGATTTCAAATTTCATTACTTATTTCTGAAAGTTAGTATAATAAAAAAAAAATCAAATACTCCCTCCGTCCCACCATTCTTGGCCCATTTCTTTTTGCACGTAGATTAAGGAGAGTTGTGTTTTGTGTGTAAAAAATAGATGCTACGAAATTCGAGATACTTTGTAGTGTAAAATTGTTTCATTTTTTGGAAACGTGCCAACTTATTGGGACAGCCCAAAAAATAAAACGAGCCAAGAATGATGGGACGGAGATAGTACTTGTAGAAAATATTTTGGTTAATATTTGAAAGTTATCATTTTACTTCTTTGTTTTTTTATATCAACACTTAATACAAAATATTAATTATAAATACACGATTATCAAGATAAAATATATTTAAATTATATTTTCTTTAAGCTTTTTGGATCCGAGAGTTTAATAACCCGACAACTCGAAGAAATTGACTCAAATCTGAATAAATTAGTCCGATTAATATAAGTGCTTGCTGACAGAACAAAACTGACAAAAATGTGGAAAAGGCATACTGAACAAGAATGAGAAAGAGTGGGCCCAGTGAGCGAGAACAATTGGTTGCGGGCCCGTGAGAAATATCAAACCGTGTTAATAGCGATGTGGTGGACCATCCACTACTTCACTATCTTGGATTCGGTGGGGAGTTTTTATCACATTATTAATTCAAAGTTTTCATTTTCATAATCTTTTATTTTGACATAGTCAAAACTGAACAGTAAATATGGACCCACTTATAATGGGCTTGAGTTGTACACATATTTTCCTTTTTGTTTTTTCAACGATGAAGCGGAATACTTGTTAAACTTAACAAGTTTAACAACGTTGAAAAAACAAAAGGAAAAATAAAAATAAAAATATATAAATATATATAGGGTTGAGTTCTCGTAGTATCCGATCCCCAGATAATATGTGGTATCCAATCTAGATCATATATTTTGAACACGTGGACGCATCAAAATTTGACACGTGGAAGCCCATTTTTCGCTCAGGGGCAAAATGGGAAGGTGCCCAGCGAGCGCTGGGTGCGCGTCGACGCTGGATAGAGGAGTCCGCGAGCGTTGGGTATCCGCGGGCGTTGGATTTGGGGTGTTGCATTCTTAATAATATGACACGGCATCGCACCCAACCGATTTGGATAGGGCGCCAAGTGAGGGGCAGGGGTTGGGAAGAGTCACATCAAAACATAAATAATGCATATAAAATAATGTAACATTGCATTTAAAACAACAAAATACTGCATTTAAAACAACATACATCGCATCGCACCCAACCCGCTATTTGAGTGCGTATGCGCGTAATGGTGCGCATTTAATGAGCGCTGAGAGTGCGTTTCTAGCATGCATTAAAATTGAAACTCATATGCATGTTTGTGTTCAAGTGAATGCATTTTTGTGATAGTTCAGTTCAACTATATGTATGGTTTATTTTCGAAATCACATAACAAATTAAATTACTAATCTACCCTTAAGACCACAAATTAACGTATAATTTTTTTAAAAATCAGACGCGAATCTCAGTCACACAATTAATAGGATGGATGGATGAGATTGAGTACTACATACTATCTAAAACTAAGGTTCTATTTGATCCCTCCTCTATATATAAAGAAGTGGACTATATTATGTAAGTTTTGTATACGATGGTCGAAAATCATGTACTATGGTCGAATATCACATTTTTTTCTTTTTACTATATGTTTGGCCTCTTATCAGTTTAGCATCATACATCTAACATTTCACGATATATTGAACAATATATATCTCACTTCAGTCCGTTACTTAAAGTCTTAAAATATTAAGATTTTTGGTTTTTTGGGGGGATCCTGTTTTGTGATAGATGAAGTCATATCATCGGGTTGTAATAAAGAGCCCAAAACTTATTTTCATAATTTTAATAATCAAATAAGTCAGAAAAACTGAGTATACGATGAAGAAAAATTACAAGGGAAAGAAGAGGAAGAAAACACTTGATGGTATCACCCACAGCATAGAAAATGAAACTAATATTAATCTTGAATGATGAGTTGCAGCCCCACAAGAAATGACTTGTCCCATGTTACCTGCCACAACTCTGCACTAATCAAAGTCAACAGTAACTTATAAGTCAAATCCACGAGCAATTTCTCCAATGTAATTTTTTCAAAGATATAGAACAAATGAACATTTATCAAAAGCTGATCTCACTAATAATTAATTAAACTCGATATTTTTCACTTCTCTAATGATGTGGAAGTTCGACTACACATAAACATTTTGTTAGTTTCATTAGTAGAGATTCATGACATTTAGAGTACTTGGTTTGAGCGATGTGCGGTCAAGCATGAACTCATTTAGTCTCATAGTGTAATTGATCTTTTGAATTAATATGAGCCTAATATAATTATAGGTTGCAGTTATATATATTTAAAATAATTCTAGTTAACATATGTTGGCAACAATAAACCAAAATTTTCTCACTGGTTTCTCCATAAAATAGTTCCTAAAGTAGTAGGTGACACGAAATAAAATGAGACAACCAAAAAGGAAAGCGATGTCGTGAATACTCCATTAATTAGTAGAAATACCACTTATATGATTAAAGTAACCATAAATTTAAATTTAATCAATAAAATATTAGTCACAATACTTCATGCACATCTAGAAACCACAAATAATGGATATATATTATTAAACACAAGTGGTGTCTATGTGATAGGACCATAGGTTTAGGTGGACCAATGAGCGGTGGTATATATGTTTTAATATTTAATTACGAAGCGTAGGGCAGGCAGATTCACTCCTACAGTGACACTTTTGGTTACTAGCCGCATTTGTTAGCAGTACAAATCGGTATACTTTTCCAACTACATTTTTTTCTGATAAGGTATAAAAGATGAAATAAATCAATAATGCATTTTTAAAAAAGAAAGATTTTTGTGTTAGACCAGATCCTCGAAAATCAAACACCAATAAAAATTATAAATACATCATTAATATGAGTTTGAATCCATATGTTAATTTATTTTCAAATTTTAACCCATAAAATAGTCTTGCACAGGTTTTCATAAACAACAAATTATCTCCAAATCAAAGAAGAGCATGAAACTAAAAATAATAATTCTAACTTATAACTTAAAAATTATCTCCAAATCAAGCAGAGCAGAACACGGTATTGGTTGTACCTAATTATTTATTCATAATAAACCAACATCTCCTTTGTTTGGACTTTAGGTGAGCTCCTTATACGTGATCACAAACACAAAATATTAATATTTCCAAATAATGCAATCAAACTATATTCTTAGATCCATAAATTACTAATGAATTGCAGAACTTGAGCCTTGCCATCTAGCAACAATAACAACTCGACATCCCACTTCTTACTTGCATTCTATTAGTGGGGCAATAATTAGTAAAGTAGTATTGATTGCTCAATTATTATTGATTTGGAGCTTCTTTATTTTTGTCCAAAAAAGTAGTATATATTATTTTGTATATGGTACTACTTAGACTGGGCAGAGATTTCGGACAACCGCCCTACCATCACATGCTGTGATCAATATCAAGACACATTAACAACTAATAATTTGCAACAAGTTTTCAATAGAATATTTGCATCGGCGACATAAATTGATAAATGCTTAATGTAAGTAAAAACATTATTTAACTTAATTTTGATTTATAACACGATTTTAAAATTTAAATATTAGGAAAATTACCTTTATAAGTTTATGCAACTTACAATGTTAATCTAACTTTCGATTAAATTAAAGTTGGCGAAACTACAAAAGAAATACAAGCGAACTAGCCGATACACCACATGAAAAACAACATTCCCGAATTGCATATATCATAAACTTTAGAATTATTGGCATCAAAATACATGAACTTTGGACATAGTTTGATTTTTTTCCCATAAACTTTTAAAATTATCAATAAATACACGAACTTAACATTATTGAAATATTCTCACAATTTGAATGACGGTCAAAATTAAAATTGAAACGATAGTCGACATGACACCAATTCATCAAAACGATATCATTTTGCTTATACTATATATATTAGTTGTCTCATAAGTACATGAATTTTGTGTTCATTTTGGTTTTTCAACAACTTTAAAAAACGGTCAATAAATACACTAACTCAATATTAGTATAATTTTTTTTCCATAAATTGAATTACGGTCAGAACTAAAGTTGATATGACAATCGACGTAATGACACTTAATCAAAACGACGTAATTTACTTATACCATATATATTAAAAAAATAAATCCATCTCACACCCTTTCTCTCTCTCCAACCCAAACCTCATCCTAAGTTGGGATTAGAGAGAAATGGGGCGGGGTGCTGTGTGAGGTTGGGTTGGATACATAGAAAATGTGTGTGTGATGTGGATTTATGATTTTGTTAATACATATTGTATAAGTAAAACAACATAATTTTGATGAACTGACGTTACGTCGATTTCTATGTCAACTTTAATTTTGACAGTCATTCAATTTGTTAAAAAATATAATAATGTTAAGTTCATGTATTTATTGATAATTTTTAAAGTTCGTGGAAAAATCAAAATGACTCCAAAGTTTACGTACTTAAGTGTCAATTAATATATATTGTATAAGTAAAACGACGTCGTTTTGATGAAGCGGCGCCATGTCAACGGCCATGCCAATTTCAATTTTGACCTACATTCAATTTGTGGAAAAAAATTACAATAATGTTAAGTTCGTTTATTTATTGATAATTTTTAAAGTGGAAAAACTAAAATGAATCCAAATTTCATGTATTTTGGCGCCCCTAAACTTTACAAAATTTGGCAATTGCAACACTAATTTTGATTCTACGATATAAACCCTTGTACATGTCTCATTAATTAGCTCATTTTAAATTGGATGAAAAATTGATTCTACGATATAAACCCTGGTACATGTCTTATTAATTAGCTCATTTTAAATTGGGTGAAAATTTGATTCTACGATATAAACCCTGGTACATGTCTCATTAATTAGCTCATTTTGAATTGGGTGAAAAGTTGATTCTACGATATAAACCTTGATATATATCTTATTAATTAGTAAATATGGAAAACTATCCAAGTTACATTCATTAGGGGTAAAATGGATAAAAATAATATACCCCGCTTTTTTTGGTTTCTTTGTGGAACTTCTAGGGAGAGGATCTGACTATAAATCCCATTACTAGAATCCAAATTATTTCGCGACGGAGCAGTTTACATGAATTGTATCCGTAATAATATAAGACAAGGGAGACAGTGAAATTCGGACCTATTGTATGATCGAAACATCATAAAATTCAAATTTATACCACAAATTCCACTATGGTTTTCCGAAATCAAGCATATGGCAGAAACCTATCTATTCTCATTAAAGAAAACGGTCATCAAGTTTTATTTTTTTTAAGGGAGAAACTGGTTTTTTCGAAAAAAAAGCGAGAAAATGGTCATCATTGAAGTCCTTTTTGCATCAAAATTTTTTATTCCACAAGACAAGGCAGTTCCTTAATTTAAATCGAAGATTAATCAAGTTGATTCCCACATCAGTGGAGCTAAATTGCAGATTAAGGAAATTGACTTTAACCACTTTAACATTAATAACGTTAATTGTTTGCTTCTGCAGAAAATCTGCTTGTGCGGTCCGTGCGGACTGGAATGTTGTGCATATTATATTATTTACTTCTTTGAGAACAGGAGGATAATATTTTTCTTAAATGAAAAGGTGACATTTTGTTATAAAGCATTAATTGCTAGATAGTGTACCACCTTTAAGTCAATTTACAATTGAAACACATTTTTTTTAAATGTTTCAATCAAATAAAAAATTTATCTGTTGTCAATTTGTCACCTTAAATCCTTTTCAGACCCTGAAAAAAATGATGTGGATGACATACATTTATGTAGATAGATGGTTCACCTGGATCATCGGTCAACATAATTAACTAATTAATTATTATTAATTAATTCTAATTAAAATTAATTAATTTAATAAATCTTAATAGTAAATTAATAAATAATAATTTAAATTAATAAATTCTAATTGTGAATTAATAAATTTTAATTTTGAATTAATAAAGTCCAATTGGAATTAATAAACCATAATTATGAATTAATAAACCCTAATTTTGAATTAATAAACCCTAATTGAAATAAATAAACTCTAATTTTGAATTAATAAACCCTAGTTTTGAATTAATAAACCCTAATTTTGAATAATAAACCCTAATTTTGAATTAATAAATCTTAATTATGAATTAATAAACCTTACTTGTGAATTAATAAACCATAATTATGAATTAATAAATTCTAATTTTGAATTGAAAATTACAATTAAAAATTAATTAATTTAATTATAAATTAACAATATCTAATTATCCTTACTCACCATAATTAATATATAATCATTTTAATAAAAAAACAAGGGTGCACTATAAGAATTTCGCTAATAGACCACGGGGAATGCCCATGGTCTATTTCAAAAATCCGCGTGGTCTACAAAGGTGTAGTCTATTACGTGCGGCTATAGACCACGCGGATCTCCCTGGTGCGTTCGGTTATAGACCACGGTGAAACCGCGTGTCTATAATGTTATAGACAACGGGCCACCTGAAGGTGAACCACGGCCTTTCCCCGTCGTCTATGACATTATAGACCACGCGGTTTTCACCGTGGTCTATAACTGAATAGACCACACGCATTTCCCCGTGGTCTATAACTGAATAATATATTTTTGTTATTTTATTATTTATTTAATACCTGTTTTCATAATTTGAATGCATGTTTCTGCTAATTAAAAATAATAATCCAAAAATAGATATAAAATATTTCTCATAATATTTATATCAAAATCAAGGTACACATTTCATAAGCATTCAAAACGTTATATCCGGGAAATTCTCAATCTACATGTATTTTCTAACTAGCTACAAGTATTTTCTAACTAGCTACTAAAATTTATCCAAAATATCCATTCACCATCTTCAACAACAAATATTTTCTAACAAGCTACTAAAATTCATCAAAAAAAAATCAACTTCACCATCTTCAAGCATTTCACCATCTTTGCTTCAACAACAAAGAATCATCTAACTTGATCTCATCTACATTATTAGAATAAGATGTAAAATGGTAAGAAATAAAATTTAGTACATCAAAATCATTATGTTCAACAAAAAGTATGAAACTTACCATCGTCAACCACCATAGAATCAACGACTAACTCGGACCACTCTATACGGACTTCATCGATTTCTTTTTTCGAGTAAAAGCCGTTAGAAAACTATTAAAACAAAATAAACATTCTATTAGTAAAAAAGTAAAGAATTAGTATTTAGAAAATTATGGATTAAAATGCCACTTTATGATTACCATAATAGGAATTGCAATGGTGTTATCCGAACCATAACCCTCAATAATATCTCTCATGTAGCGTATGACATAGAATCCACATTGCCAACAACTATACTTAGATGACATAATGCTGTATGGATTGATACCATCCGTGGAATGTGTCAATCTAAGATTCCTTGCTTCTTTGCCAAAATCCGGCCACTGCTGATCTACATGTTCCCAAGATGGTGAATCTGCAGGGTGACGAAGATGGCCATCATGAACTCTTTTATAAGCGTGCCATGATAAGTTGTGTGACATATCTTTGCTACGAAACATCCTTTGAAATCTGGGAATTGGTGGAAAGTACCATAGAACTTTTGCAGGAACACCTTCATTAATCTTGTCATTCCGAATAACCTTCCACCTTGAAGTTCCACATGTAGGACAACTCACCAAATCGGCATACTCATTTCGATACAAAATACAATCTTTTGGACAAGCATGAATATTTTTATACTTCATCCCTAATGTGGATAAACTTTTTCTTGCCTCATACAAAGACGAAGGTAATACATTATCTTCTGGAAGTAGTTCTCTCATCAACAGAAGTAGGCCAGTAAAAGAAGTATCACTCCAACCGGATTTTGCCTTCAAATAATACAACTTAACCGTTGCAGACAACTTTGTGAATTTAGCACACCCAGTATATAATGGCATTTCAGCTTCCTCGAGCAGGTTATGATAATGAGTTGAGTTGTCAACCTCTGCATCATGAACCATATCTACTGGCTCGTCTGAACTAAAATTAAATTTTCCGTTGCTCCCTTCAGCTTTATCAGTGTTTACAGAACTATATCTCTCCCCGTGCAATATCCAACTACGGTATGTTAAATCTATTCCATTGTATGTTAGATGTGCTCGTATGGTTTTGACGTCCATATCATGTAGATTACCACAGTTTATACAAGGATAAGACATGGCATTAGGATCTTTCCCATTTTCAACGGCACAATTCAAGAAAGATTCGACTCCATCTTCATACTCCTTTGATAATCTATTTTTTAACATCCACTCTTTATCCATTCTAGCTGTGATCTAACAACATAGATGTAAACACATGTATCTATCAAGTAAGAGGGCTATACTAGAAGAGTTGTGATGAAACAAGCACAATCGAAATCAAAGTCTAAAATCTTCAAGAATATCTTCAAGCATAATCAATGTATTGTTACCACAACCAACAAAAACAATTCTATTTTAGAATTCAGAATATACGCACTGTCGTATATCAATTATAGTAGATTTTTCAACAAAACATATAACAAAATTCATAGCAATTTTCAAAGAATAATTTAGAAGAGGTTTAAGCCATTTCACCTGCTCGGAATTTGAGTTGTTCGTAGGCAGCTCTTGGCAACGGAGACTGCCGAGAGTCGTAGCTATGTCAAATTTAGGAAACAAGGATTGGGTGGTTTAGCTTGAACAAGCTGATTCAAATAAAAAAAAAACCATGGCATAATCATATAAAATAATTTGAGTGTGAAATTATATATATGATAAACAGAGAATAAGGGAAAAGAATGGGGCAATTACTTGTTTTATGTTAAATACCGAGAGGAGAATTCCCGAGGAGGCGGGCGATGCGGTGGCAGAGCGGGGCGACGACGGCGAGCTCGATGAGAGCAGGGGGAAGACAACGACGTATCGCCTGGAACGGTGGCGACAGAGTTGGGCAGGGGCGGTGACGATGCAAAGGTGAAGAGTGTTTAGGCGGCGGCGGTGTGTCAAATTCACGGTGGAGCAGCGGCGTGAGGCGCAGCGGCGGCGGAAGCGGCAGGAAAATGGCGACGGCGGCGGCGGCGGAGGAGGTCGACGGATTGAGCGAGGGAGGAGTTTGAGAGAATTGTGAATTTTGGGAGGAATGAATTCCGTAAGGTAAGAATGGAGATGGGTTAATGGGTTGGGTATATGGGTTATTGGTAATGGATTTTAGTTTGGGTTGGGCCGAATTATTTTATCTTATGGGTCGAGGATATTAAATCTTATGGGTTATAAATATATATGGGCGAAATTATAATTTATTAATAATAGGATCCACGGACGACGGTCAACGAGCGGCTTCGGACGAGATAGTGCGACGGCGGCTCCCCGTGAGACAATGTGAAGAAACGAATTAAGATAGTGAGAAGCAAAATAGCGCTAGCGGAGAAGGAGATGAGAAACAACGCATATTTGAAAAATTAGGGCCAAATTCCCCAAATTAATTAAGTGTGAGTAAAAAATATTAGCTAAGGCATGAAGATGGGCTAAAAGACCACATGACTAAGTGGCGAAAGACCACGCGGCCTAAGCCCATGGTATTTAGCCGACGTGGATGTTAGACGACGCGGAAAAAGTAATGGTTAATAAAAGTTATGCGCTAATAGATCACGCGGTAAGGGCACCGTGGTCTATCATATGAAAAAAACCTAATAGACCATACGGTTCTCTAGCCCGTGGTCTATAACAGTTTAAAAATATGGTTATAGACCACGCGTTTCACCACCCACGTTGTCTATGTCATAACATACCACTTTAGTACTAATGTGCGTGGTCTATGACGTGTGGTCTATGAGCAAAATTCTTGTAGTGGTGGCTCATGGTGAGGCGGAGCTCACCCAAGTTTTTTTGTCTTAGATGAAACTCACTACTAGGGTGATAACTGAATTAGAACAAAAACAAATACCTAGTTATCGGTTCGGTTCAGGGTACTGGAAATTAAACGATTTTTTATAAAAAAATTCTCCCTATTTTCTTTAATTATCTCCATGATTTGACTCCAAAATCAAATGTGAAAACACCAAATCAAACTAAATTCAGATAATCTCGAGTACCGACTCAACAAAACATCAATTCACAAATAATTCAAAGAACGCCACCAATAGTCTACGCATCAATATTTATTACCATCAAATCTTTCCAATTCCAACCTATCTTTTCTCATTCAATGGCCAATATAGAGGAAAAAAATTAAACAACCAAGATGGAGGAAAACAAGTAATTTTATATTTTTTTCAATAGAAATTGTGATTTATTTTTGGACATTTTCCTCGAGAATGTTAAAAATGAATATTGATGAGTGTAGTGTTACTATAAAGTAAACTCTTGATTGATATCTAATTTTCGTTTATTGTTTTAATTGCTATATTTTATTTATCTTTTGAAAAGTTCAATAATTTTAAGTAATTTTGCTAAAAGATGAAATGATAAATAGACATTTCTAAAATTGATAATCGATGTTTATATAGTTTCATTGAAACTTTTATATGTTTTTATCATATACTATGATATCAGCCAAAATTTGAATTAGCTGGAGGTCCGATTGCATTCACTTAATCTTTTTTTTAAGGAAATTGCATTCACTTAATCATTATCATATTTTTTTATTATTCTCTATTGAATATAACAAATTACAATTGCATGCGTACAAAGTTGGAAATCGAAATGCACAACTAAAACTAAAATTTAATAAGCGCAAATATGAGGCTTCAAATACATAGAAGAAGTCTTAAATAAAAATTAAAACAGAACCTTAATTTTGAAATTTGAATTGATATATATATATTGGATCAAATGAGAACTTCAATTTTTTTGAGAACTAAGAACTAATTTGGTCCATTCATTTTTATAATCTAAATGTCAAGATTAATTATAAATAGTTTATTATCCTCATATTTTAATGATAACCGTTTAGCCCTAAAATCAATGGATTTTGTATATTGATTTTCGAAATTATTCTCATATGCATAATTCCTACGATTACATGCACAACACCATGAATCACATGAACATAACAATGAATTGGAATGGATAGCATGCACAAGAACTACGATTACATGAACAACGAAGAATAGAATGTGAAATATTCAAATAGCGAAAATTTAGGGATTTGACTATTTTTATCGTTAAATAATTATGAGTCGTCCAATCTTATTTAATCTAACGATGGTTATTGGTTCTTAGTTCTTATCTAAGAGATGATTCTCTCTATAACCAACTCATATATATATATATATATATATATATATATATATATATATATATATATCGATTAATTGGGTATAACCGATAACCAAAAAATTCAAATATCGAATCAATTTCGCAAATATCGTGTATTGATTACCCGATAACCGACGATTATCGGTTCGATTTCGGGTATAACCAATATCCAACTAACCGATCATCACCCATACTCACCACATAATTTTTTGCTAACTAAAAAAGTAACTAAAGGTGATAAATTTGCTAATAAATCAAGGTGATGACTTTATTAAAACGACACACACACACACATATATATATATATATATATATACATACATATATATAGGGGAGGGTTAACGTGAGAACCATTTTTATTGTGAGAACCAAAAACTGACGAATTCACAGTGAAAGTTGATGAATCCGTTGGGAAAATTACTGAATCCAAAAAAAATAGAATTTTCGCGCCTCATGGGATTCGAACTCGGGTGAAAAATTCTGAATTTTTGAATTCATTAACTTTCTTAACGGATTCATCAACTTTCATAACGAATTCATTTGGTTCTTTGTTTTTAGGATAAGAATGGTTCTTATTTGAACCAAACTCTCTCTCTCTCTCTCTATATATATATATATATATATATATATATAAAAGGATGGATCAAGTAGGAATTTTTTTTTGGTAAGAAATAAGAATAAATCTAAGTCATTGATTTACTACAAATTATAACTATATGTGCTACAAATTATAACTATATAAGCTAGAATTTGGAATTTTTTAGTAAATCAATGGACAAGATTTATTTTTGTTGTACTACAAATTATAACTATATGTGCTACAAAATATTTTCTATGTTTTCGCTAAATGTTAAATAAGTAATTTTATCTTTCAATAATCAGTTTTTTTTTTCTCAATTTAAGGGAAAACACAGTTTTATACTTATTTTTAGAGATTTATTGTAACTTATCATTTAAATCATTATTTACAACATTATTTCAATTTCAATAATTAATATATACAAAATTATTTGTGATTCAAGCTAACAAATCCATGAAAAACTTAGATAAAATAATAAATATATATATATATGGATTCATACATGGGTTTTATTTAGCACTGGTATAATAGTTTCATAGCATTTTTTTAATTCGTTGCATATACCACTAAAATTTTGAAAATTATTGTCAGTTTATTCTATATGTTGTTCTGTACATATATTGTGTTTATTTTGTTTTTTGTACTGTACATATGTCGTTGCACTAGTGAAATATTTTTATAATATTTTTAGCGCATTCATTCTGCACATAAGCAGGTAAACAAAATTATGTATTCATTCATATGTGCTTTTCAATAGTTATTGCACTGATAGAATATTTTTGTAGCACTTTTTTATTTCATTCGTTGCACATAAGGTTTAATCCCATCAAGACAATTTTTTTTTTAAAATTTTAGTGATATGTGCAACGAATAAGTAAAAAAATGCTACATAAATTTTATACTAGTGCTATAGTTTTAACCACATGTATGAATCAATATATATATTATTTTACCTGAGTTTTTCATGGATTTGCTAGCTTGAATCACAAATAAATTTACATATTAAGTATTGAAATTAAAATAATGTTTTAGATAATAAGTTAAAGGATAAATTACAAGAAATCCTTAAAAATAAGGATAAAACCGTGTTGCCTTAAAATAAGGTAAAAAAACTGATTTTTATGAGATTAAATTACTTATATAACTTTGGCTGAAAATACAGGTAAAAGTGCATTGCACATATAGTTATTATTTATAGCATAACGAAAATAAATCATATCCATTGGTTTACTAAAATCAATAGATTAGATTTATTCTTATTTTTACACTTATTTACATTTTCACATAAAACACTCTCCTATATATATATAATATTCTAAATTATAAATTGGATAAAAGGTGGTTCACAGTTTCATAATTAACCTTTTCTCTCGAGCTGTATTTCACAATTAACCTTATGTAAAATATGTGACAAAAATCACGGGAAAGTAATATAACTTTGGCCTTCTGTTGCAACGTTTTGCACCAAAAATGGAACCTTTTTTCTGTAATCCCCTTTTTTATAGAAAAAAGATACTCCTATATACACTACGACGAAGAAATAAACGCCATATATGAAATCAGCAGTCAAGCAGTTGAAACCTTCCCACCGAAATATACAATTATTAAAACGGAAATAAAAAACAGACAAAATTCAATTTTATTTTTATTTCTCTCTCACAATATATAAATTTTCTCTCCTTCCTGCATCGACTTATATATCTCCTAGTTCTTCCCTTTCCTCCACTCTCTCTCTCTCCCTATCTCTCTCTAATTTGGAAACCTCTTTCTAAACAACTTTCACAAAAAAAATTAAAATAAATTTTCCTTCTTACATCTCCTATAAAGGCTACAATGCCTCAAGTCGATCTCGAAACCCGAGTCACGACCTACCCCGGCGGCGGCAACGACAGGAAAATAGCCTGCGAAACACTCGCCGACGACGATGCGTCACAAAACGACGCCATCCCCGACGAACTCGACGCCCACGAAGCGCCGCCGGACTTTCCACCGGAATCGTTCTGGCTATCGAAAGACGCGGAATACGACTGGTTCGACCGGAACGCGTTTTACGAGCGCAAAGATTCAACCAAAGGCAACACGAATTCGACCGGCCAACACAACCCTACTTCCACCTCCAATTCGCAGCGGTTTTCCCTTAGCTTGAAGTCCAAGGCATCCATAATCAGACTGCCTAAGACACAAAAAACCACCTTCGTTGAGTCCAAACGGCGCGCCTGCAAACCACCCAACATAAGGCTGTTTCCCAAGCGGTCCGAGTCGTCGGCCGGGAAGCCAACCGCTCCCGTGGCGGAACCGGGTTCCCCGAAGGTCTCCTGCATGGGGAGGGTCAGATCTAAACGAGGCCGGAGGAGGTCGAACTCCACAAAAGGCACGAAAAACCGGCGGAGAAGCCGAAAACCGGCAGTGAGAAGAAGAAAACCGGGCTTTACTCCAAGGTGATGAGCCTGTTCCGGTCTAAAAAGAGTAAGAAGAAGGCGTCCCTATCTGGGAGCCGGAGAGTGATGGAGATCGTGATGGAGGATGTCGAACCGCCGCGGAAGAGCGTGAGCGTAAAGGTGCGGGAGGTGCCTGTGAGTGGTGAGCCGCCAGGTTTGGGAGGGATAACCCGATTCGCATCGGGAAGGCGGTCGGGGTCGTGGGTGGCCGAGGAGTTAAACCCGGCGGTTTCGACGGAATTAGATCGGCACGCGGGTAAACAATGAGAGCTGGGTGCCTGTGAGGTGCGAGAAAGTCTTCGGGATTCGTTGGGGAAATTTGGAGTTGTTGGGTGACGTGGCACGTTGAATAACTGTTTCCAGACACGGCAGGTTTTTATCGTTACCATTTTTTTATGCTTGTTTTTGGTGCTGTAAGATTTTTGAGTTGGTATATATAGGTATGGGTTATGAATTTTGATCAGGTGTAAATATACTTTTTTTTTGGTGTGAGGTGTAAATTCTTCTGCTTAAATATTCTCTATTGGTTTCATGGGCTGTGCTTCAAATCGCATAATTACTGACAATTAATTTAATTAACAATCATGATTAGAACAGGAATCTTATTAGGATCTTACATGATTTACATCTTTAAATATTACTCTCATCGTCTCATCCAAGACATTTTATTTCTTTTCAGCACGATTATTTAGGAGAATGATATAAAATAATTAAATTGATAAAAGTAGACGGGTCTTACAATTTTTAAAGAGATAATTATTTCTAAAAAAGAAAATAAGTCATCTTGAATGGGACGAAGATAATACTATTTTATGGTTTTATCTAGTTAATGGATTTGAAATCAAAATTTACCATTCATATGTTTTTGCCACATTCAGGCTTCTGGGGTTGGGACACAATGCTTTGGCCGACTAGACCGATGAAGGAAGTTACGAGACAATATTTTTGGCTCTTGAAGTATTAAAGAATTATAAATTAGTCTCCTGAAGTAAAGTATCAAACATTTTTACACGTCACACATATCATAAATTAAAATGTCTAAACGTTTTCTGAAAGAAATTATCTATTACGTCAAAATTCACGTCTCAATATATATGAAACTAAATCTAGAAATTGTGACAACTGATTTTGGCTATAGTCGTATTATTTCTTCAACTTACAAAAATTAAAATGAACAGTGGCTAGGAAAACAAGATTATCTGTACAAAGATTAACAAATTGTCGCATATTGAAGCAAAAGAAACTAGTTTTGATATTAGGTTTAGTGCATGAAATTGAAAAGTCGTAAATAAGGGCATTAATGAAACATTCATAAATAGAGATAGGATGGCAATTGGCAGCAAATAGGCAATAGCAAGATAGAGCGCGGGGTTGCTTGTTCCGTCAACAAGGAATAAGTCCAATCTGTCATAACCATGGATTGCTTCCACGTTTCTACAAGATTATTATTCTTCAACTTGGACTATCTATTTCTTCTTTTACATTAATAATTAATTTAAGGAAATTAGGAAGACTTGTTGACTAAAATTAGTTGATTAATCATCTTTCCTTTTCCTCTAAATTGTAGTAGTCTTGACGGTAGGTATACGATTAATGCAATAAGTCGGAGCTTATATTCAAAAGCACTACCGCAATAAAGGAGTAATTGAACTGAGACGAGTGAAGTGTCATCAAAATTCAAGATTTATTATTTATTATCAAATTGCACTCATTTTTAGTCTATTGAATACATTAATCGATCACAAAACAAATTTGTTTTATTCTATTTTATATTTACTAAAATTCATTATTTTTATATATAAAATAAAATTAGTTAGATAATTAATGTACTTATCTATAAATAACATATTAAACTATAGATAAAATCTCGACTAATAGTCTACATTTTTAGATTGCTCGTGAATCGACGAATCAAACATTATCAAATTCAAACTTAACTTATTGATACTAATAGATATCACTAAACAATGTTTCAAAAAAAGTCGTTAAACAAACTTTCGTAGATTGAAACTCGAATAACTAAATTCATTTATAAATATTGGACAGTTATCAATAGCTAGTCTGTCATTTAATCTCGATCAAATGCCAACTTGAGTGTCACAGGGTATTTGTAGTGACAAGTGCACCGTATGACTAGTAGTTGATGACCCCGTAATAAGGGTCACTTATTTCCACATCACTGTATTGTTCAAAAGTCTTGCAAGTGAAGGATAATAGTGAAGTTTGTTCGGGAAACACTTTTATATTAATAGTTCAATTTCATCTACCCACTATTTTACTACAAAATATAATTTTCTATTAAAAACGTTCTTGACATTTTATTGTTATTGACTGAATTAGTCAGTATAGGGTGACGCTTTCAATCAATCGATACATTTTTCATAAAAATAGTAAAAACCATTAATGAAGGAGACTGAGGAACAAATGCAGGACCCAAAACATTATTACTCTTGACTTTGTTATGGATACATAATTGTATATTATATGCGCATCACTTCAATGATTAATATTTAATACTCACCAAAGTAATTGCAAAAGTGCTGAAGCTTAACTTTTGCAACTAAAATTGTGTAAACGGTTTTCGATCCCCAAAATTAAGCGAAGACAAAGGAGTGATTCCTGTAGGTGTTAAGTTAATAATGATCATGTAATGTAGTTCAGCATACTAAGTAGGCTTAAAGCGGCTCTCGTCTGTATAATTTGGGGTCCGTTTCAATTATTGGCTGTATAATGTACGTGTATGCATTTATATTTGAATAAGTATAATCGAACTTAATAATTATGACGTCCACCAATAATGTATATTAATTGAAACTCGACCGGATACAATTTATATAACAGATCCATGAACATTGCTTTAATATAAAGATTGTTTGCTTTGCTATGATTGTAAACAAGAGGCATGGTGTAATAGCTCACTATTCCAAATGACGGATTAGCAGAGACTATTATTTGGGACGAGAATTAAGAAGCGTAGAAAGAGAATGAGATATCGAATTATGAGACATATATCAAGAATACTTCTAGAACTTCAAAGCATTTGAGATTAAACAAACTTAATTTACATACGAGAGACTAGACCATCAGATCTTTAAGTAAATGGTTCAACTGATCTGAAGGAATTTAGTTCTCTACTCAAAATATAACTTAGTATTATTGTAGTGGAAAACATGTGAAATACACATATGAAGATGTGCACTCAAGGTTCTACTATCAGCGACAAAAGTTTCCTACTGCTCAACACTGCTCCATCGCATCATCAACTCAACCTGCACATTTAAAAACAAACATGCAGGTGAGTATAAAGACTCGATGGACTTATGCCAAAACATTTATCATAACTTTGAATTACATCGCCCATCAAGAATAACACGAGGTTTTATTTGAAATGCTCGTGTTTACTAAATATTTTCTGTCATTTTCCATAAACTTTGTCTGACCAGACATATTTTATGTCTATATGATCCATATCACATCTCATATAACTCATCTTGCGCCGTAGAAGGAGGTCTCCTTCCACGGACACCGTGACCGACCGAGCAAACATTTCAGCACACAGTCACCATAACTGGCTGAGCAAACCTTTCAGCAAGTACAATTACCTTAGTGTACACGTTAACCCTTGCTAGGAATTCTCCTTCTAGCATAGGATCCGAATTCGATTAAACTTACGTTGGCGAACCAACACTGATAGGATCCATATATAAAACATAAACATTTTGGGCAGGTAATTAAATAATAACATCTCATCATCATTTTCTCAAAATAAAGCATCGTAAATAAAGACTTTTCATTTCGAAGAAAGCATCATAAATAAAACATTTGTCATTTTATTTTATCATTGGGGAGAAAAAGCCCACCTGATATGTTCTCCTTCTCAAAAGAAGTTTCTTTCCTTTACTTTCGTTGCTCACCTTCGTGCTCCACCTTTACGTAAGAAACTAATTTAGTACTTCGGTCGCATCTTTGAAAATCGTCAAAGATTAATGGAACTCGATAACTTTTAAATCTTATCAAGATTTACTAACTGAACATAGACTTTCTAAAGCCTTTATATCTTTAACCAATTTGGTTCGTCTTTTCATCGAAAGTTCTAACTTATAACTTCTCGTTTCTAACTGAGACGAAACATTGCTTCAAACATCATACTAATAAATTAGGTCAATCATTGAACTCGTATTAGCTATTTTTCGATAAAATGATTTCAACTATGAAATCAATTCTTATAAAAGAGATATTGTTATACCTCTAATTCGTCTCACACGTCATAGTTTATCAATTCAGAGAAACCCATATTTATACTAGGCATAAAACATAACTCTGTGTGTTAAACATAAATCTACTCACGCACCAATATACTTCATACATTCATACTTTAATCAAGTCATTTCAAACTTCAAACTAATGCATTTCTTAAATTCACTTTTTAGAACAATTAACTTACATATATACTCTAATTCTAATTTATTACTAATCATATTCCAATAAATCTCATAATTTCACTTTAACAATCAATCATTCCCAAATATACATATAGATGAAACTAATTTAAACATAACACTTTATATTTCAAAATCTTACGTCACTTAACAAAACGTTTCAACGTAAAAATATTATGCCTCATTTTAAAAATCACATAAATTCATAGCATATACTAAACATATTTTTGGGACTAAATATGTGATCACATCTAATAAAATAAATTTGAAACTCTAAGTTCCCACTTTAATATTTTCAGCACTTTTGAAATTTTTTTCAAAACTTTTCCATAAATTCCTATAAATTCACATAACACACTATATTAACATAGGATCATTAATATCTAATAACATTAGACATAGAAAAATTTGACATCAAAACCCTTCATGCTATAGTTTTTGAAAATTTTGGAAAAATACTGGTGCGTTGCTTTTCACCAAAAATAATCGACTGACAGACAGTCGGTATGCCCAAACCGTACAGACAGCAGTAAGCAAAATAATCGACTGACAGACAGTCAGATGCCCAAACTGCGCAGACAGCGAGAAGCAAAATCGTCTCCCAAGGGATCGGCGAGAATTCTCCTAAACTTTCGACCTACAACGTAACCACGAAGAAATTGGGATTACTAAAACTAGGAATAATTAAATAAACGATAACTAGAAATAGGAATTGAATTTTGATTAAAGCGAATAAAATTGAGAAAGGTAACAAATGCGTGAAGATATTCCGGCAACCAATTAATTCCACCCTAGCTTGATCTTTTGTTCATCGATGCAAAGATAACTTTAATTCATGCAAATAAATCGGTTATGACCACCAAGACGCTCGACGCGATCTTATCTCTCCTTAGCTTCTCGATAATTAGGAAGACGCTTCACTAACTATTTCTCTAATCGACTGACAACCGTAAGAGACGCTCTATAGGTTTAATGAGCCAACAACATTAAGAACTAGAGAAACCCGATTCAAAACCGATAAACTCTGACGCAGGATTATCGAATTAAGATTGTTATTCCCTTGACTTGAAGGTCAATTTACCACTAATCAAACCTAAACCACAATTACGTATGACCGATTTAATTGGCTATTAATTAATTCCAACTCACTAAATATTGTACACTACCTAGCGGATTGAAACAATTAAATCACAGAGAAAAAAGAGAACAACAAATACTTGCATACGAATTAAAGGATAAATAACAAATTAGATCTCACATATAAATCATGCTAGGGCTTCCTTAATCGTTGCCAGAATATAAGAGATTAGCTAGAACTCATATAGAATCAAAGCAAAGAATAATTAAAATAAAAGAAGACAAGAAAAGTCACGCTGGAGCGCAAATGAAAGAACAAAATTGATGCTTCCCAAAATCCTTCTTCACGTAAATATGCTACTGGAAGCGTGAGAATGTGTAATGTGTAATGTTTGGAGGCGTGAATTGAATGGAGTATGGAGGCATGGGTAATGTTGTTCCCAACAACTAAACTAAATAAAAAATAACCTAATAACTAAAAGGGCCGTGCAAGGCCAGAACAAACTAATAATAAAAGGCTTCAAAACAAATAATAAGTCTCATAATAAAAAGCTTCCAAATAAATCTTCATTCAAATCCTTGTCTTCAATTTCCTTCCAAAATAATATCAACACCTACAAAATCCACAAAATATGCAATTAGCTTTATAAAATAGGATTAAGTAGATATTAAGCATTTAAACTCCTCAAAAATCAACCAAAATATGCGTATAAAATACGCCTAATCAAATACTTAAAGAATTTTTCAAAAATTCTAATTAATTCACACAACACATTATTCTCATCATACATCAACAATATGCCTTAATACCCATCATACACAACTTATATCTTAATAATCCATACACTAAGATTTTTGAAATTATTTTGAAATAATTTGCAACATTTTTCAAAAATTATGAATTAATTCATACATGCTTAAACAATACTCACTATTATTAATTCATGCTCAAAACAACAATCAAAAATCATGATCACCAACATATAAATCTCATACAATAAGAAATTTTTTAAAATGCTCAACTTTGTACCAAATTCATAATATATGCTTACAACCATCATATAAACATATTTAATTAACAACTTAAACATTTAACAAAAATTCTCAAATTTCACATGAAATAACAAAAGCATATAACTTCAATTTTCATGGGTGGATTTCTAATATTTTTGTATATTTAAGAAGCTTATACAATTTCTAACATTTTAATCGGAGTCGATCGGCGAAGAAATCGATTTTCTATCTTAAAATAGGAGAGAAAATTTGAAGAACACTCTCTCTTTTTTTCCTAATATTTTCGTGCACTATGTAAATGAGAATGAAGTGATTTTTATTTTTTAATGATATAAGACATTAATCAAGCTTTTAAAAAAATATCTACAAAAAAAGTTAACAAAATACACTCTCTTATCTCTTAAAATTTCACACCCTCACTACCAAACAAATAACACCTTATCACTTCATTAATTAATCATCTTATCTTATATCTAAATTAAATACCTTTCATTTTCAAAATAAATACATATCACTATCACAAAAGATGAACTTTTTCTTCCTTTCACACTTATACAAAACTTTCGGCCATAATGGAGAAAAAAAATACTACATGTCTCTATTTTTCAATTTAATAATAATATGATATAATATAGGTCTTAGGTGATGATATAATTCATGAAAAAATGAATAAGAACAATTTTATGTTATAAAGTAACATTTTGAACCATTTGTAGAAAAATAGAAATTAATTGTTCAATCTCCATTTCCTTAATAAATAAAAATATTATAGAGAAGGAATATATAAAAAAAAAATGCTCTTGTTTCATAAAATAATCATAGGACTTTCAATATTGCAATTCTTTAAACATTATACTAAAATTTTGAATCATGCAAAAACGTTCATAAGAAAGTCGTAATCACCATATTAATTCTTCGTTAATAAGAAATTAAATTCTAAGCTTCGTCGCTTAGAAAATAACGTAAGACTAACTATCGAAAATTAATCGACGTTGGAAAAACGCTCTCGAAATGAATAACATATATATTCCTTGTTTTACTAATTGTTTAAAGATATAATATAAAACTTCTCGTATTATGGATAATCGAAATTGAGCTTCGATAAATTACTATTTCGATTATCGAAAAAAAAAACCCCTAATTAACGACTTATATTATCGTAACATAGTTTTAAAACTTTGTCATATTACACATGGCAGTTAATATATCACTTTCGAACATAGGACTAAACTTACCAAAACATATGCTCAACCATGATCAAATTGTACGTTATAATCTCACAAGTCACTAACAAAAAAGTATTCAAATTTTTAATATGTTTCGAAAATGGTCAGACGCACGATTCAACAAGTAATGCGGTATACTATGGAATTTTCGATTAAATGTAAGGTAATTGTAAAGTTAATTTTTATATTTTTAGAGAATTATTTTATTTAAATTAGACTTCACTTTCTATATATATTTAGTGAAATATTTCATATCAACGTTTTAAACATATTTTCTATTAGGGGTTTTAGTTGAATTTCTATCGGTTTCTTGAAGATAAAGAAAGTGAAAAAAATAGAAGAAAGACCCTCATTGACTTATTTTTGTATTCTAATTTCATCCATTTTAACACTTTTTCAAAGAATTATCGAAATACTAAGACTTTAAAATAAAATAGTTACTTTTTTCTAAGTGATACTTATAAATTACAAAATAAGATCATTCATCGTCGAAACTCGATGGGTTGCACTCTTAGTTATTGATATCCAATTACCCGATTTTTAATAATAAAACTGGTGATTTTACACAGGTTTACCACTAGCTACTTGTTATTGGTATAAGAATAGTGTGGATGTCGGTTCTTTGGGACCGACACAGTGTGTACTATTAATAATCTTCCATGACCAAGTCATCAAAATAAATATTATTCGATACTTGAATTTAGGCTTCATGGTATTATTAAACAAATATCGAAACGTTATATTTAAATTTGCCCAAGTTTTTATTGTTATGATATTATTGTTAAAATGACAAAATATTGTGACAATATAGAACAGCCTAATTCATTTTGCCTATAACTGCAGCCCAATTGAAAAGAAGTCCATTTGAATTTGGGCCTTCGCCCAATCAAGTGAAAGATCCTGGACCAAAGGAATCCGTTTTTGTTGGGCCGCAGTAGATGGGCAGAAAACCATTGAGTGTTAACGGAATTCTTGAATGTTGATTATTATAATCAATTATGTAGAAGATGTTAGGAAAAAACACACCACAATCACAACAAAATACAAAAAATATAAGAATTGTTTACTCAGTTCGTCTTGCAATTACGTCCGAGGGTGATGCAAAGCCAGATATTTCACTATGATATTTCGGATACTGATTAAAAGGATAAACTGCTATTAATTAGAACAATAATCAAACCTTAATCCTAAGCCCATTAGAATTCCGTCTGGACCAAAAAAACATGAGCCCCAAACAATTGGATCACTGAGATCGAACTTTTGTGTACAATTCATTCATGGTCCAAACTCCAACAATCTTTCACTTGGAGACTGAATTCCCAAGTAACCATACATTCTTGCTTCCTCTCCCTTATCCGCTTATCATCATCTAGTCTCATCTTCAAGTTCCAAGGTCAATTAAAGCTATGCATAGATTCAACTTCTAAGTTACCACCTTAGTAAACATGTATGTTGGATTTTCACTTCCAAGGATCTTCATTAGCTGCAAAATCTTCTTCTTCAACATGTGATGGATATAGTGATACTTCAACTCAACATGTTTTGTCCTCGAATGAAATGCTGGATTTTTGCCAAGAATATAGCACTTTGACTATTGCTATAGAGAGTGCTACTCATATCCTCATTCTCAAGCTCACCCAAGAGACTATGGAACAATACCATCTCCTTACTTGCCTCCGTTATAGCCATATACTCAACTTCCGTTGTGGATAAAGCAATGACGTTTTGCAACTTATAAACCCAAGAAATAGCAGTACCACCATAAGTAAAGGCATATCCGGTTGTATATCCCTCCCATCAAAATCATTTGATGTCAAATCCGCATCAACATAACCTGCCAGCACGACACTCTTGCCGTTGAAACATAAAGTTTTGTCCGTGGTACCTCTCAAGGACTGTAGAATCCATTTGACTGCTTCCCAATGTTGTTTGCACGAACCATCTATGAACCGGCTCACTACTTCCACTGCATGAGCAATATCTGGTCTTGTACACACCATGACATATATGATGCTACCAATTATCGAAGCATAGGAGAATTTCATCATTTGGGCACGTTCCTCTTTGCCTTTCGACAACTCTTTCCTCGAAAGCTTGAAGTGATTGCCCAATGGGACACGTATAGGCTTTGATTCAATCATGTTGAATCTTTCTAGGACCTTCTGAATGTAACTCGTCTATGAAAGATACACATTTCATGTCGTCTTGTCGCTCGATTCTCATACCCAAAATCTGCTTTGCCTCTTCAATATCCTTTATGGAGAACCGTTGGGACAATTACTTCTTCAACTTATCCACTTCATTTCTGTCAGCTCCTGCGATCAACATATCATCAACAAATAACAGAAGAATAATATAGCTCTTGTCGAACCTCTTATAATAGCAACAATGGTTAGCGTGACATCTTTGGTAACCTATTTGAATTCGTTACCAAAACCTCTTATAATAGCAACAATAGAAACAACAATGATTATTGAAAAACCATACTTAACTTATAAACTACAAACTCATGAGATCGTATGAATTTATCATGATGTGTCTGGATTAAAAAATAAAATTCACCCTCATGAAATTCGAAATCAGGTGTTTGGATTCATCGAGTAAGGTGATGAATTCATAGTAGATCTTCACAAATCAAAAATAAAAAATTATTCTAAAAACTAAGAACCAGATGAATTCGCTATGAAAGTTGATGAATCCATTAAGAAAGTTGATGAATCCATTCCATGAAAATTCATTTTTTATTCGAATTTAAAAATTCATAGTGAAAATTTTTTACTCACGATAAAATGGTTCGAATCCCATGAGGGATGAAAATTTCATTTTTTTTATTCATTAACTTTCCCAACCGATTCATCATCTTTCATAGTAAATTTATCATTTTTTGATTCTCACGATAAAATGGTTCTCATGTATATATATATATATATATATATATATATATATATATATATATTGGTTCAAATAAGAACCATTTTTAACGTGAGAACTAAGAACCACAAAATTTCACAATGAACAAAATGGATTCGCTATGAAAGTTGATACATCCGTTGGGAAAGTTGCTGAATCCAAAAATTCGATATTTTTCACATGGGTTCGAATCCCATAAGGGACGAAAATTCTATTTTTTTGGATTTTTTTAGATTCATTAACTTTTCCAACGGATTCATTAACTTTCACAGCGAATTCACCATGTTTTGGTTCTCACGTTCTCATGATAAAAATAGTTCTCACGTTAACCCCCCCTATATAGATATAAGGATGGATCAAATGAGAACTATAAATATTTTGAGAAATGAGAACTAATCTTGAGCAGTGATTTTCGTCCATCTTGTGGTCCAGATTTATACTTCTATTTGTGGCATATTATTTACTACATTTAAGATTGAGGTTAAGAAAGTAATTTATTTATTTATTTTGTAACTGAAAGTGATCTATATTTAAGGGAATAGATACACTTATTTATGGAATTAATCTTTTTATTTCTTTATATTTTCTGGCTATGTGTATAATATGTTCCACTTTTTTGTTCTTTGTGTGCAACCAATTTTTAACGTTGAAGATTAATGGCATTTTCATATTTGTTCAGCTGCTTTCATGTGTTATGCATAACTACTATAATTTATGCATAACAAGACCACCATATTTGCTCAATTTCGCATTGCACTACCAATAAATTTCTATGTTTAAAATACTTACGAGTTATGTGTAGGGAAAACTGATTTTGACCCTCTCCCGATGATCTATCTTGGATGTTTAATTCACCATACATTGATTATATTCCTAGCATGCACCTATATAATTAATTGCAACACGTAGGAGTTTTCTCGTTTTTACTTTTGAATCTGTCGGGGATGAACGGGATGAACAGATCGAGACTCGTGCTTTGATCTTACGATCGTATCCGGTTGCCCAATCTCCAACGTCGAGGACGATCTATGGAGAATGCTACAGAAAATCACCCTAATCTTCTCTACCAAGTTTTCGAAAATCTCTCCTAAAGCTATAGGAATTCTCGAAAATTATGCTATGGATAATTTAGGATTAGCCTTGATCTTATCTCTTACCTTATATTTATAATGCATTACCATAATCCCATAAGGAAAGGATCCATGCATATCCCATAAATATAATAATATCCTTATGGATAAAGAGAATCAAATCCTTGCCATAGAGGAAATAGGGGCGCTGATTCTCTGTGTGCTACGGGCCTGGATGGGTCAGCCCAAGGATCAAATGCAAGGAATAAAGATGGGCCTCAAATAAATTAATTATCTTATGTTCAGCCCAGAACATAAATTAATTTATAAACATTCATTCATGCCACTAGAGAATAAATGCTGACTTACCCCTTTATTACCGAAGGTGAGTCGGGCTTGCACTTAGACATTAGGAATCCCCGTATTTAAGATATCGCACGTCCATTAATTATTTAGAGCATTATGACTGCTTAAAATACTTAATATCTTTAATTCCTTAAGTAATACCACTCAACCTTATTATTGTACTTGAGCTAACTCAACATGTAGGGTTTAGTACAATAAACCTTTTGAGCTCCTTAAGGGGACGTCATCATCCTAAACGGATACGGTGACTCGATACAGATAACTAGCATGACATACAAGCACTGCCACCACCCAAGATGCGGAAAATATTGGGTTAGAACATATAACCCTCACCCATGACAAGTCAAAGTGATGGTCAGCAACTCATACTCACCTAATACCTTATCGAGGTTTAGATCATCGTAAGTCACCGAGACCTTGGTTCTTCACGACGGTCGATGAAGAACTCATCTCACCGTGATCCTTCAATACGCCGTAGACGTATCAAGATAGACAAGCAACCAAGTCAAGTCACTTATCTATACCGCAGCCTATACCGACAACTCGTCCTCAAGTTGTCTCACCGTGAAACTTTTATATCTCATTAAGCTTGACCAATCATACGAGACTTTCGTGATCTTCTACACACCGTATGATCTAACTTATATATGAGATAAGGGACACGATATATGCAATCAAGTATTCAATTCATGTAGGAGATTGTAATAGTGGTAACATGAAACATTGTATACAAGCTCAACCAAAACTGCTTTCAGTATATAAATCCAACAATCTCCCACTTATACTAAAGCAAACTTTTAGTATACAATGTGTCTCTCTACTAGCTATTACAAACAAAACCATCACTTTGCTTCTCCCACTTATACAAAAGTTTCCTTTCTAAATGGGTGCCATCAAGCGCAATCCAAGTCCTCGAACGTGCACTTCGTAGACTTTTTGCGACAGACTCTTTGTAAATGGATCCGCTAGGTTATCCGTCGTATCAATCTTTTCAATCAAGACGTCCCTCGCCTCACGATTTCTCGTATGACATGGTACTTTCTCTCTATGTGTTTGGTCGCCTTGTGGGTCCGTGGTTCATTCGAGTTTGCACATCGCACCGAGTTATCACAAGAAACTATGATACTCTTGGGCAAACCGGTACCACACCTAGATCCATGAGGTAGTTCTTGAACCATACAGCCTCCTTAGCGACCTCCGAGGCGGCTACATATTCGCTTCCATGGTAGAGTCCGCAATGCATCGCCGCTTTGCACTCCGCCAGATACGGCTCCACCTCCCAAGGTAAACAAATAGCCGAGGTAGACTTTTTCTCATCACGGTCGACTTGGAACCCAGTGCAGATAACCCAAAGGCATTAGACTATCGCATGGTAAACCGACCTATAATCTCGAGTCCTTTTCGGTACTTGAGTATATGCTTTATGCAGTTCAATGAGCTTGTCCATGGTTAGATCGATATCTAGCTACTATGCCTACCGCATAGCGAGATATCGAGTCTCGTACATAACATTGCGTGACATGAGACTTCCTACGGCGGAAGCGTAAGGAACTTGTCTCATTTCCTCTATCTCCTTTGCAGTCATAGGTGACTGCTCCTTAGATAAAGGAACGCCATGTCTGAAAGGTAGCAATCCTTTCTTGGCGGTCTGCATACTAAAACGAGTAATCACAGTATCAATGTAAGACGCCTGAGATAAGCTCAACATTTTCCTCTTGCGATCTCGGTAAACCTTGATCCCAAGAATGTACGCTGCATCTCCTAAGTCCTTCATTTGAAACTGATCGGATAACCAACTCTTTACGTCTGATAACAACTTCACATTGTTGCCAACTAGAAGAATGTCATCTACATAAAGTGCAAGAAATACCACATCACCGTTGACATCTAAACGATACACACAACTCTCGCTAGGCAACTGGGTAAATCTATAGGACTTTACCACCTCGTCAAAGCGTAAGTTCCAGGATCGTGAGGCTTGCTTAAGCCCATAAATGGACTTCTTAAGCTTCCATACTAGATGCTCTTCACCCTTCACCACATAACCTTCGGGTTGCTGCATATAGATGTCTCTACCTTCCTCAAGGTAACCGTTTAGAAAAGCGGTTTTCACATCCATTTGCCAAACCTCAAGGTTCAAGTGGGCTGCTATGGCCAGAAGAATTCTGATGGACTTGAGCATTGCTATGCGAAAAGGTCTTATCGAAATCGATGCCCTCAACTGAGTGTACCCTTCGCCACAAGCTCGGTTTTAAAAGCCAAACCTCTCCATCCGAATATCCTTCCTCTTGTATACCCACTTACTACCTATGGCTTCCTTGCCATCCGTAGATGTGTCTTTCGTATACATCCATAGTGTTATGGACTCAATTTCTAAGTCCATAGCGGTGTGCCATGATCTTGCATCAATGTCTTGTATCGCCTCATTTGACGTCCATGGGTCGATTATTGCTGTTCGCTTCCGGGACTAAATCCAAGATTCACCCACGAACATAAATCGCTCGGGTTGACGAACAACCCTCCCACTACGACGGGCGCCATCGCACAATGGCAACGGTGGGTGCAATAACTGTGGTTCTCATCTTGCACAACTTGTCGGATAGGAGCCACTTGTACCACCGGTATCTCCAATGGAACTCGACCCACTTAAATTTCTTGAAGTATCCGTGTCGATCCTCCCATTGACACGACATCTCGCACTTTGGCTTAATCGGTGGTGGAATACGATCATCTTCTAATTCTCGAAGAATGATTTTAACTTTGGATTTATGGTTTGTCATATAATCCTCTTCTAAGAATCGGGCATTAGTGCTAATAATGACATTCGATCCTTAGACTATAGAATAAACCACCTTCGTCCTCTAGGATAGCCAATAAATGACCTTGCGTCGGATCTAGCCTCCAACTTGTCGACCCTTATTGTTCAAGACATGTGCCGAGCGCCCATATCCTTATGTGGCTTAAACCAGGCTTGCGCCCAAACCACAACTCGAAATGGGTCTTTTCGATCGACTTGGATGGTACTAGATTTAGCAAGTATGCCCGTTTCTAAGGCATACCCCGAGCGAAATAAGCAATCCGCATAACTCATCATTGATCTAACCATTTCCAAAAGAGTCCTATTTCTTCGCCCGACACACCATTTTGTTGTGGTGTGCCCGGTGTAGTCTTGTTGGGAGGTAATCCCACACTTCACTAGATAGTCCATAAACTCGTTATCGAGGTATTCGCCACCGCGATCGGACGCATGATGACTTGATACTTTACCAAGCTTCGCTCCACTTCCGCCTTAAACTCTTTGAATTCCTCAAAACATTCAAACTTGCGGTGAAGCGGTATATGTATCCGCACTGAGTAATCGTCAATGAAAGTGACAAAATACTGCGTACCCTCCACGAGCTTGTGTGGACATCGGTCCACACAGTCGAATGGACTAGCTCCAACACTTCTTTGGCTCTATAACTCTTCGCTTTGAAGGTCCGGTCGACATCTTTCCTTCTATACGTGATTCGCAGATCGGGAACCGAGTAAGCGTGAGATTACCCAACGCCTATTCTTAGCCGTCTTTGGATCCTATTTAGATTGATGTGACCTAATCTAAGATGCCGAGAAATGTGGTGTCATCTTGCAAGAAAACTTTCTCTTTTATGGTTTGATGTAGATGCAACATAGTTATAGGTAATATGTTTTGCGTAAATAGTATAAAGCGAATTATATAATGTGCCAACACGATAACCGTCATTTCTTATGATAGAAACACCACTATCAAAATAACGAATATCCATGAATAAATAATTTCAAGCGAAACAAGGTTCGCAGAAAATCCGGCACATATAAAACGCCTTTAGAACTAAAACTGTTGTCTCAAAACATAAAGTAACATCTCCGATCGCAACGGCCTCGACTTTCGCGTTGCCCATGGAGATCGTTATCTCGCCATCATGCAGCTCCTTGTCCGCAGGAACCCCGCAGGTGTAACAAACATGATCGATCGACACCGTGTCTACTACCCGAGAATGGGTAGAACAAGTCGCTAAACATGTTCCGTTACTAAAGCAAATGGTGTACCTTGAGCTCGAGCTTGGGGCACTTAGCCTTCCAATGCCCGCCTCACCGCACTTGAAGCACTTGCCCTTTCCTTTGGCTTTTTCAAACCATTGGTAGAGCCCTTTGTAGACTCCCACTCTTTCTTTAGCCTTAGCATCTCTTGAATTTCACTTTTCCTTTTCATCTTTCGATAAGCGTTGGTTTTCTTTGAGTGCGTACTAAAGACCGTGCACCTTTGCCCATTTTGCATTCTTCCGTTACTAGATCCTCTTGAATGAATCTAGAGTATAACTCTTATCATAAAGGACCGCTTATAACGGAAGTCATCAATAGATTTGGGAAAAGTGTTGAGGATCATATCGATTCTGACTACGTCATCAATATATCCTCCAACCAACTCGAGCTCTCCGAAGAGATTGATCATTTGCTCTACATGGTCATGCACCGAATCGCTTTCCTTCATTGAACTTGACATTATTGATTTTGTCAATTGACATGCGATTCTCGTCCGACTCCTCACACGATTTCATAAAACTTAGCCATATCATGGCTGCATCTTCCATCTCTTGATGCTGGAGTTGCAGAGACTCGCACATGGTGACCAAAAGAAGGCACTTTGACATTCTATTTGATTTGTCCCATTTCTCATGCTCCTTTCGCTCCTCATCAGTAGATGAATCGTCTAGAGACTTGGGACGGGGTGTAGTGAGTACAAATAGATTTTCTTCCGCAGTAAGAACATTCTCAATGTTTCGTTTCCACTCGATAAAATTCGGACCGGATAAAGGATTTTGTGCAAGCATATTGATAATCGGTGTAAATGACATATCTGAAAAGATAATGTAAAACACATAAGCATACGATCGCACATAATACGTAACAATAATATTGTAACCTTTTGATAAAACAATATTAATTGAAACCTCCAATCGCCCAAGGAATCCCACATGCAAGCCACGCGTGTGGACGTTTACACATGAACCCTCGACCAGACTAAAATATACCTTTTAGTCGTTTAATTTCAATCCATGTCAACTTATCCTTATGACAAATGAAATCAATGATTGGACCTTACTAGACCACATCACTATCGCAAGAAGGGACTTCGCAGGAAGTTGTACTCGAGGTGATGTCTAAGCAATGACCACAATTTTAACAAACATAAAATGAATTCTTAGAATTGGCATACTCACTAGACCATACCGCTTCAATCCAAATTCTTTTGTTATCTCATTTTATATCCATCTCTAGAGAACTTATGAAAATCGCACATGCAAGCCACGCGTGTGGACGTTTACATGAAACTCCCACTTCTCAATAGATTTAAAATGTTTTATTTAGAAATCTCATCTAACAAACTTATGATAAACAGTGCAAGCAAGCCACGCGTGTGGACGTTTACTCACAGTGCGTCTCACTTTGTTTAGAGATCAAAAAGTGGAGGTCTTGACATTTTAATTTGTAAATTAATATGTCGGGTTACTTGCTTAGTCTTTTGTTTCAAAAGGTTTGTCCATGCAGATCACGTAATCCTAGCATGCTTTTCTATAGAACTCAACATGTAAAACATGCTCGCAGAATTCTAAAATATGCTTGAAAACGCGATAAACCTAGCATGCTTACTATGCGCATCAAATCACGAAAACATATAATATGTTTGTCTACGTAATTTAAACATACATAGCATGCTTCTGCATAATTTAAACATCCACGACATGCAATGAACGATTAAAAATAAAATAAAACGTTCATCGTGGTCCACTCGTGGAACCTGCACTTTCCTGCCTAATCTATTACATAGAATTTCAAAGTACATATCTTCATTAACTTTGAAAAAACGGGCCTCGCGTGCACGGGCACGGACCGGATTTGTCAAAACCGGATCCGGGCCGGAAAAGCGGTCTGGCCGAAAAGCGGTGCAGGCGGTTCGGCCCAAAATGGGCCGGGCGCCGCCACTGCGCGCCGCCACTCGCGTGCTCGCGGTCGCGGCGACCGCGACCGACGAAGCACCCGTCTTGGCGCGGCCACGCCAAGGCTTCATGAAGGCGTGCGCTGGCGCGCCGTCGCGGTCAACTCGCGACCGCGAGCCCGCTCGTGAAGAGAGAGGATCTCGTGCGACAAACGCGCACCCGTCGCCGTGCGCGCGCAAAGCACCGGGATCTCTCGCGAAGTCGCACGCCCCATCGCCCGCCGTGCGTTATGCGTGCCGCCTAGCGACCGCGACTGCGACGAGCACCGCCGAAGCGCGCGCGCCGCCGCCGGTGGTGCCGAGGCTTCCTCGCGCGCGGCGCGTGCCCTGCACTCGATCGCCGAAGCTGCGCCGCCGCGCCGCCCACTCGCCGAGCCGCCGACCGCCCGAGAAAGCGCGCACGCACGCGATCGGCGGTCTTGTCGCGAGCGCCGAGCACGTCCGCGTGCCGTCACCCACACACCCTCGTCCGTGCGTCCGGTTTGTGTCCGTCCTCGCGTTCTTCACGCTTTTGTCTTCGTTCTTCTTTTACAGATAAGATTTACAGGGAAAAATCTAATCTAACCACGGATTTTCTCGTGGTGAAAAACAAAATCCGACAAAAAATAAAACGAGCCACGATGAACGACAGATCCAACAATTAATTAATTGCGCACGTAATAATCAAACGTGAATTAATCCAACAGAGCCAAGATACTGATCCCAGGCTCTGATACCAATTGTAGGGAAAGCGATTTTGACCTTTCCGATGATCTATCTTGGATGTTTAATTCACCATACATTGATTATATTCTAGCATGCACCTATATAATTAATTGCAACACGTAGGGGTTTTCGTGTTTACCTTTGAATCTGTCGGGGATGAGCGGGATGAATGGATCGAGACTCGTGCTTTGATCTTCGGATCGTATCCGGTTGCCCAATCTCCGGCGTCGGTGAGGACGATCTATGGAGAATGGTACAGAAAATCACCCTAATCCTCTCTACCAAGTTTTCAAAACTCTCTCCTAAAGCTATAGGAATTCTCGAAAATTATGCTATGGATAATTTAGGATTAGCCTTGATCTTATCTCTTACCTTATATTTATAATGCATTACCATAATCCCATAAGGAAAGGATCCATGCATATCTCATAAATATAATAATATCCTTATGGATAAAGAGGATCAAATCCTTGCCATAGAGGGAATAGGGGCGCCGATTCTCTGTGTGCTACGGGCCTGGATGGGCCAGCCCAGGGATCAAATGCAAGGAATTAAGATGGGTCTCAAATAAATTAATTATCTTATGTTCAGCCCAGAACATAAATTAATTTATAAACATTCATTCATGCCACTAGAGAATAAATCTTGACTTACCCTTTATTACCGAAGGTGAGTCGGGCTTGCACTTAGACATTAGGAATCCCGTATTTAAGATATCGCGTCCATTAATTATTTAGAGCATTCTCGATCGCTTAAAATAATTAATATCTTTAATTCCTTAAATAGTACCACTCAACCTTATTATTGTACTTGAGCTAACTCAACCTGAAGGGTTTAGTACAATAAACCTTTTGAGCTCCTTAAGGGGACGTCATCATCCTAAACGGATACGGTGACTCGATACTGATAACTAGCATGACATACAAGCACTGTCATCACCCAAGATGCGGAGAATATTGAGTTAGAACATATAACCCTCACCCATGACAAGTCAAAGTGATGGTCAACAACTCATACTCACCTAATACCTTATCGAGGTTTAGATCATCGTAAGTCACCGAGATTTGGTTCTTCACGACGGTCAGACAGAAGAACTCATCTCACTGTGATCCTTCAATACGTCAGAGACGTACCAGCATAGACAAGCAACCAAGTCAAGTCACTTCTTATCTATACCGCAGCCTATACCGACAACTCGTCCTCAAGTTATCTCAGTTGTGAAACTTTTTATATCTCATTAAGCTTGACCAATCATACAGACTTCTGTGATCTTCTACACACTGTATGATCTAACTTATATATGAGATAGGGGACACAGATATATGCAATCAAGTATTCAATTTAGATAGGAGATTGTAATAGTGGTAGGAAAGATTGTATACAAGCTCAACCAAAAGCGCCAAGATACAAATCCAACATTATGCACTTTGCTCAATTTCATCAAAACACATAATATCTTGTCAACTTAATTCCACAAAATATCTTGTTTATGTGCACACTATTACAGTGTTTGTGCACGATCTAAATATATGCACAATTAATTGAGTTGTCGATATTTTAAAAATTAAATTCATAAACAAATTAACATTTAAGATGCACATTATGTCCAAATGGCATATGACATATGCGTATGAACATACAACATAGAATCATGCACATCAACGCCAAACTATATGCACAAGATTAAATGATAACACCAATTTTAAAAAAGAACTACACAAACAAACGAGATCTAATGAATCTCGAACATAAATGGATTTGGTATTATAGATGAAGATTTCTTGAGATATGCAGAGGGATAGATGGAGACGGTAAATTAGGGTAAAGATATAGAGAGATTTGCGGTAATTTAGGGATTGAGGAGAGAGAACGCTACGTTAATTATGGATGGGGAAGTTATTGTGGGTAACTTAATTTACAGAATTACTATCATGCCATTCAACTACTAATTACCAATTATTTGATGATTGCCTATTAAAGATGATGTAATATACTTTGACTTATTTTTTTATTATTAGCTGTTAGATTAGGAGGAATGTAAGGTATTGATTGGTTCTCATTTTTCATCTTAGGAGTGGTTCCTTCTATAACCAATATATATATATATATATATATAGAGAGAGAGAGAGTTTGGTTCAAATAAAATCATTCTTATCCTAAAATTAAGAACCAATGATTGTTGTGAAAGTTGATGAATCTGTTGAGAAAGTTAATGAATTTAAAATTCGAATTTTGACCCGGTTCGAATCCCATGAGGGCAAAATTCTATTTTTGGATTGGTCATCAACTTTCGTGAATTCATCATTTTTGTTCTCACGTTCTCATGATAAAATGGTTCTCACGTTAACTCTTATATATATATATATATATATATATATATATATATAGAGAGAGAGAGAGAGAGAGTGAGTTTGAATTAAGATACTTTCACGGTGAATTCCAACAATTTCATGAGTTCGTCATGAAAGTATTTGAATTAAAAAAAAAATTCACCCATCATGGGATTCAACCTTTGAATTCATCAAGCAAGATGATGAATTCACCGTAGATCTTCACAAATCAATGGATGAAAATGATTCATATTTTATGCTTTAAGATCGGTTAACGTAAAATTATTTTTATCGTGAGAACCAAAAAATGATGTATTCGCTGTGAAAGTTAATGAATCCACCTAAAAAGTTATTGAATTCAAAAAAATGAATATTTCGTCCCTCATAGGATTTGAAATCGGATGCAAATTTCGAATGTTGTGGATTCAGTAACTATCCCGGCGGATTCATCAATTTTCACAACGAATGCATTTGGTTTTCACGTTCATGTTAAAATGGTTCTTATTTGAACCTCTCTGAGAGAGAGAGAGAGAGAGAGAGAGAGAGAGAGAGAGATTTGCTAGTCACTAGTCACCTTCCGTGAGCATCTTTCACGAGCTCGTCCACGTCCACGTTAGTATTATCTTTTTTAATTTAGAAATTTATTTTGATTCTAATACTTTAAAAATTATTATTGGTCTATTTAATTCGACAATTTACATAAAAATTGAATGCGCAATTTGTTTATTTTATTCATTATTTGAAGTTAGAGGGAAAACGAACAAATTGTGTATTGATTTTATGTAATTTATAAAATTAATGATGCCAATAACAACTTTTAAGATATTAGAATCAAAATGAATGTTTAAAACAAAAAAGAACAATGCTAATATGGCTTTAACGTGAACGATGCTCAATATATATAAGGAGTGGTTATTGTAAAACCCCCCCTTATACACTGCAAACTAATGAATTCGTTTGAATTTATTGCAAAAGTTCTAAATTAAAAAAAAAATGTAATAGCGCCCCTCATGGAATTCGAATCCAAGTGTACGAATCTATCCAACAAAGTAATGAATTCACTGCAAATCTTCACAATCGAATGATTGATAATCGTTCATATTCTATATATTAAAATTGGTTTGTATTTAGTCTAATTCCAATATATTAAATGAATAAAATATGAAGTTTGATAAATTCGTACTAACACCAATGAGCAGAATTATCATCTTCAATTTGATATGCTATTAAGAGAATCATATATACTAATTATATATCTCATTCCAAATGTTTAGCATGAGTGAGACATGTGTATATGGCATATAATTAATGAAACAAATATATAAGAGGATGAGAACATGTCTCAATAGAAGAATATAAATGTGATTATCAAATGTTAGGTAATGAGTTCATTGCACCCCAGTTAAAACCTGTTTGACTAACCGGATTCCCACCATCCCAAAAAAGAAAACAAGCAAGAAAAATACTGACAAGTCGAAGCATTACTAATAATCGATCGAGGAAATCTATCCCTCTCTCTGATCTCAGCCAAAATTAAAGATAGTAGTACTGATGAGGACAAATGATGATTGGTTAAGAGCATCTGAAACTGCGTTTTAAGTCCATGAGAATAAAGAATGGAAAGGGAAATTAAAGTAGATGAGAACCCATTTTTTGTGGCGTTGAGCACCAAAGAATTTACCCCCCCAGAATATGGCCCATCACCTTTTATTTGAGTTAAGATTCTGATATTCCATGCATTATTCCTCAGAATCTCACTTTCTTCTTCTTCTTCTTCGGCGCGGAATATAATTCCATGGCCATTCCTATCTTTCCCGACAATCACCTCCGTCGCAGTCAACCAATCACCACCCTACATCTCTTCTTCCTAATCATTTGAAGATTGCCCTATTTCTTGCTTGATTCTCCTAATTATTCTTTTTACTTGTCAAATGTTTCTTTCAATTATCAACTCCTACATTAATATATTTAGTCGTTGCATGCTGTATTATATTACGTAGAAACAACGTATAATGTTCAATTGTTGTGATCTAGCTAGTTCCCCTGCTATAATCGATCGAGATAAACTGTAGTATATAGAAAAATCATGCGTAGCACTACTTAATGTGTGGCTTTATATATTGCAACATCTAATCTTCGTAGTATTTAATGTACCATTGATGTAGTAAAAGTGATGCTATTTCTAAGAGAAATGGAATGGAGGGAATTGGTGGCATTTTACAAGAATATAAACACTCTCAGAAGGAAAAGATGTAAACATACATAGGATGAAGCTAAGTAGGCTGTTTCTTGTATTTAATTCCCTTAGTACGAGTAGATTAGATTCGCGATTAAGTAATGATAATAAACATGATTACTTGTATTGAAAAAATTGTGCTGCAGTTTCCAATTTGTATATGTTTACGCCCTACGTATCGACACATTGCTCCCATCTTCAGGTGGTCTCTATCCACATGCCAGCAAAACTGTTGAGGAATTTCTGCTTTAAAACTTTAAGAAAAAGGTCTTCCATCGATTCCTCCAAACTGCATAAAATATCCAAACATATCAGAATCAAATGATCTTTCCTAAAAAGCTTAATGCTCAGAATATTATTTCCTTTTGCATCATATGGTACATGATTTTTAGCAAGACTTATTGAGGCTCAAATGCAATTGTCACCATCTACTAGTTACTAATGGCATGAATTATAATACATAAATACATTGATAGATTATGACTCTAGAAAAATGTTGACGTACAAAATTAAAGCACCAAATAGCGCCCCTTTGGGATGACCTAGTTAATGGAGTAAACCAATTTTCTGAATCATTTGCGTACTATTATATAAGAGCGTGATTTACCCGTAACAGAGAAAAGAGGGCTAAGTTCTCCAGGTTGTTTCTTTTTTGAGGGGTCCCAATAAGTTTGGGCCAATTTCTTGATGCCATATGATCAAGATTGGATGGATATGTTCTAAGAAAGAAGCAAAACTATGGAAACATTGGGCATCTTTCTTTGAGGAGAATAGATACCATTGACCCCACCCCCACCACAAATCAAGTAAAATGAGATGATTCACCACTTAATCATATACAGCTTTGGTTTTCCAATATTATATAAAGATTAACAATTTAACATTGATGCCTCAGTCAACAGAATCTTGGCAATGAGGTAAAAACGAACTTGTTTGGGAACATAATATCATAGATAGTGGATTCCTCCAATATTCCACATAAAAGGGGCGAAAGAAAAATAAAAATACCACCCAAATCAATTCCAGGAATAAGGTTCGCACAAAAACATATGAGTGAGGGATCTATTCCATGCACCTATTTGTAAGGTGTTAAATTTTTCAACAAAGTCGTATGTGAAGAGGGATTCTTACATGGCTGGTGCAGCTGTCTGAGAATTGGAATGAATCTTCTCTCTCTAAAGCTCTGGCCCTGTTCCAGATTCTATATGCCTCACTTGTGTTTCACTCCCCCTCTCTCTCTCTTCTGATATGTTTATATATATTAAGACATTCGTGCACCCAAGTTCCATACGTAAAGAAAGAGTAACATATAACAACACAAAGCAGACTGTAACATTATAGATTATGCAGAATAGAGCAGAAACATAGTACACATTCGGTTTGTATTTGGAAGCAGAATGTATCATCAACAACAAGGGAAGAGCATGCAAGCTTCGACAAGAATGTCGGATAGGCAGTTGTACCTTCAAGGAGGCGAAGATTCGGGGCTTGTACTCTCCACGGACGCTAAGCCCAGGCTCAAATGGACCCCTGACCTGCACGAGCGCTTCATAGAAGCAGTCAATCAACTCGGTGGAGCAGAGAGTAAGCATATCCCAATTCATCATCATCAAATATACAATTCATCACCACCTAATTCGCTATATATTTATATATCATGCAGAAGCCACTCCAAAATCAGTCTTGAAACTTATGGGAATTCAAGGCCTAACTTTGTACCACTTGAAGAGTCACCTTCAGGTAATTACATCATCAATTTCCCAAATTTTGTCTATAATAATCAAAACAGAAACATGTTGTGTGAAGTCTCAATTTCCAAATTTTATGGTTTTGCTCTTGAAGAAATACAGGCTGAGTAAAAACATTCACGGACAAGCATACTGTGGGAGCAACAAAAATGGTAAGAGAGATCCTATAATTTCTCCAAATCAAGTTTTCCTATATATGTCACATATTTACTCAAACGAGCACGGATTGCAGCAATGCCGGGGGAAACCGGAGCACAAGCGAACAATCCAAATACAGCAAACCAGACAAATAAGTAAGAGAGAAAGACAACCTTATTAGCACACATATCCAACTTTTTCATGTGACTTACATTTGCGATGTCCTATTTTCTTTTTACCAGAAACATGCACTTAGGCGAAGCCATACAAATGCAGATTCAAGTGCAAAGAAGGCTTCACGAACAACTTGAGGTAATCATGAAAGACTTAATATATCAAAATATCCATTTTCATATTGTAAATATAAAAAATGGCCATAAAGGTAAAAGAAAAATAGTCATTTTTTGCATAAAGTACTGTTTTGCCCTTAATTCTGGTGAATTAGCCTTAAATCATGACCAATAAATATATTGATTGTGAATTGTAAGCAAACTCGAGTGAGTCAATTCACAACTAAGAATCTTCCTAGTTAATTTGTGAATTATTATAATAATAATGGCAAAATCGTAAGAATAGCATTATTATTATTATTATTATTATTATTATTAGTGACTATTTTTTTTTATCTTTATAATAGCAAAATGACTATTTTATTAGTTCACTTGGATCAACAAAAATGGGGTCGTGTTATAACTCTACGACGCCTGGTTTGCACAGGTGCAACGGCATTTGCAGCTGAGGATCGAGGCTCAAGGCAAATATCTGCAGTCCGTGCTAGAGAAAGCGCAGGAGACACTCGGCGGGCAGAACATGGGCACAATCGGAATCGAGGCGGCCAAGGTTCAGCTATCCGATCTGGCGTCCAAGGTTTCCACTCAATGTCTGAACTCTGCGTTTCCACAGCTCTCAGATCTGTGCCTCCACCCCAAGCATGCGACTCAGCCCGCAGATTGCTCGATCGACAGCTGCCTGACCTCGTCGTGCGAAGGCGCCTCTCTCAGAGATCAGGAACTGTACAATAATCTCGTCGGATTAAGACCTGTCGGCTTCGGGCAGGCGAAGGAAATCGAGGACAACAAGAATGAAACGTGCAGGCAGCATATCGCGGAGCTTAGATGGCGCGACGAGATCAAAGATGGCGGAATGTTTGAGGAAAAAGCATACGATCTGTCGATTGGGATTGGAGTCGAAGCGGATTGCAAGTTTTTCGGGGGCGGCGGCGAGGATTTGATGAAGAAGACGACGTCGGATCAGATGAAATTGCCGCTTTTTTCGAGCAAACTGGATCTGAACACGGACGACGAGCACGACGCGGCGTCGAGCTGCAAGCAGTTGGATTTGAACGGTTTCAGCTGGAGCTGATGCATGATAGGGAGATTGAATTTGTGAGAATTTGACGCAGATTTGGTTATTTCGATTTCACATGAAACATGTAATCATCCAGTTCAGATGAAAGAAGCTCCAATAGATTCGGAGCAACTAATTGTGAGGGTTATGAAATGGAAAACAATTTTTCAAACCTACGATTATTTCTGATTTCTTTGTTTCTTTATTCCCACCCCCTTTCTTCTGGAAATATCATATTAAAAAAATGTTGATTTAAATGTATCAATTTAACAGTTGCATGCTCTGTATATGATGTGAATTATACTTCCATAATTAGGGATACCATACCATATAGGATAGTAGGTGCATTTGTCCAAAATGTGATTAGCAAGGCTAATACAAAGTTTTAAATAAGATTAGCCTGGGCTAAATGACCGATGGGATGAGTGTCCCATAATTTTTTGTGTCAATGCGTTTCACTATAATATCTATTATTTTAATAATTTTTTGTAAAATAAAATATATTATAATATATGAATCATACATAATTTTTAAAAAAAAAATTAAAGTTAATTATGTACCCTAACTTTGAATTTTTCAACTCTAATATTAAATTATTAACTAATAAAAGAGCAATATGATTAAAAAAATTATATATTCTAATTGGGTGCAATAAATCTTGATTAATAATCATATAATTAAACTAAAGTATATAAAATTAAAATTGAAGAAAAAATATTAATTGGATGATGCTTCAAGAAAAAAAGAAAAGGGATTAGAAGATGTTCGAAAACTTCCACAATTAGTAGTTAATTGTTATTCTTTAGGAATCATTCCACTCAATAGCATATATAGAAAGATTCGAATTTTTTTATATACAAAAATTGGTTTCTAAATTTATGTCTTTAATATATTTTATCTTATGTGTACCGAATCCCTGGACGGACTGTAGACGGCCTAGCTAGGGCTATTCCGAACTTCATCGGTTGGTAGATTTTCAGATTATATATGAAATTTTTGTATTGTGAAGTTTTGACGATTTAAATTAGGATGAAAGTCGAATTGAAAAGAGATGCAAAGAATATAGGACACAACAAATAAACTATAGAAATCCGGTTGAGCCAAACATTTCTTTTCTCGAGCTTTAAAAATATTTGTTTTAGTTTGTTTAGATATTTATAAGTTTTTGAGAAATGTTTGACTAAATAATCTCTTAAACAATTTATAAATATATATATATATATATATATATATATATATAGAGAGAGAGAGAGAGAGAGAGAGAGAGAGAGAGAGATGATAGATCAGGTAGGAATTGAATTATTTGTAAGAAAAAAGAATGAAATTATTTGTAAGAAATAAGAATGAATTTACGTCATTGATTTTGGTATATCAATGGATAATATTGATTTATGTTGTGCTACAATACATTATTATATATACTGTACTTTAATTTCACAGGATATATTTAAAGATTATATTAGTAATTTTATTTTATATCAAAAACTGTTATTTCCTTGATTTTAGGGATTTGTTATAATATCTTGTAACTTCTTATTTTAGATAGATTATATTTTTCTGTTGCATGGGTAAAATATATTCGTAGCATTTGTCGTACAACAATAAATTATGTTGCGTGATGTATAATGTATGCCACATATTTACTAAATATGTGCATTATTTGTATTATATATATTACTGAAAGTGTAGGTAGTGCAACAATAGATTGTGTTACTTGATGTGTAATGTGTGTCACATATTTATTAAAGATGTGCTATAGAATATCTAGTTTGTGCAATATTGTATTAAGCAGATTATAAAATCCGTACTTTTTCGATAAATGGCGAGATTATCGGGAAATGACGACATTTACATATGGAATGACAGAGAAAATAATTTTTATATACTAAGTTTTACCCTTATTCGAATTATTTAATAAAATAAAATCTTAAATCATTAACTAAATTCCTTTCAATCTGAACTGTTGATATGGAATAGATGTGTGGATATGATATATTCTTATTGTGTAAGAAATAAGAATATGTCACATCCACACATCTATCTCGTATCAATAGCCCGATTAAAGATAATATATTAAATGATTTTATAATTTTTTTAATAAATTCTAATAAGGGTAAATTAGGTATAAAAATTATTTTCTCTGCTACTCCAGACGTAAATCTCGTCGCTTCCCGTTTATCTTGCCAATTATAAAAAAAGTATGAATTTTATAATCTGTTCAATATAGTTTTGCACAAACTAGTCGTTTTATAGCACATATTTAATGAATATGTGACACACATTACACATCATGTATCACAATTTATTTTTACACTACCTACACTTTCAGTAGCACATATAAATACAAACAATGCACATACTTAATAAATATGTGACACAAATTACACATCACACAACACAATGTATTGTTGTACGGTAAATACTAAGAATGTATTCTACCTATGCAACAAAAAAATATAATCTGTATAAAATAAGAAGTTATAAGATAGATTGCAATAAATCCCTAAAGTTAAAGAAATAACCATTTTTAACATAAAATAAAATTACTAATATAACCTTTAAATAAATCCTGCAAAATTAAAGTATAGCATACATAGTAATATACTGTAGCACGACATAAATTTATATTGTCCATTGATATATTAAAATCAATGACTTAAATTTATTCTTATTTTTTTATAAATAATTTAATTGTTACATGATCATCCTATATAGGATCTAGTTCAAATAAAAACCCAGATTATTGTAAAAACTTAGAACTAATCCTATCCACACATATTTGTTTAGTTGACGGTTTAGATTAATTTTTTTCTTACTTAATACGTTATTTTCAATTTAATATTTAAGGGTGACTTTGTAATTTTGCAATTTTATAATCGAATGTAGCTAATATTAAGGGATTCATTTGAAAACTATAACCGCACCTCACGGGAGTTATTTAATATATTCTTGTTTTTCACATTTTTTCTTGCACAATTCATTCCAAACCAAAAATAGTGTATTCTTCGATTACGATTCTTAGTTCATGAAAATGAAAATGTGATCTCTGGGTTAGCTTTTATATTAGCGCATCGGGTTCATTCTTACGAGAGTTATTTAATATATTAATGCTTTTCACATTTTACTGCACCATTCATTCCAAACTATAACCGCACCTTCCATTCCTTATTTAATATATTAATGCTTGGTGCACAATTCATTTTACTGCACAATTCATTCCAAACTATAACCGCACATTTACTGCACAATTCACATATTAATGCTTTTAACATTTTTACTGCACAATTCATTCCAAACTATAACTGCACAATTCATTCCAAACGGGAGTTATTTAATATATTAATGCTTGGTGCGGAGCTTTGTTTTTGGATAACTATAACCGCACCTCTCCATATCCCTACTAATTAGGAGGTTTGTTTATTTAATTTGATGCGTTAATCAATAAATCGTGCATTATTATTTACTTAATTTATGTGATGAGTCCAAATTTAATCCTAACCTTCCATTCCTGATTCATCTACGATAGTTATTAGTTCTTATTTTTTATCTTAACATGAGTTTTTATTCTAACCCTACCCTATATATATATATATATATATATATATATATATATATATAAGTAATGTGTTGTAGTACAACATAAATTAATATTATTCGTTGATATACTAAAATCAAGGATTGATGACGCATAAATACATCAAGTTTGAGTCCATTTTGATTTTTCAACGAGCTTTAAAAATTATCACAAAATACATAAACTTAATCACTTTAGTGATTTTACCACGGTTTCAAATTCAGACAAATTATATCTTACTTGACATCTCAGAAACTTACAATAGACAAAATGATTAGTGATATAAACAACATCGTAGAGATATGACATAAAACATCGCCGTTCCATCAAAATAAATCAAATTTTTTGATTTCTATGATTCATCGCGTCAACCCTCATTATAAAAATCAAGTCTTCTCGTTTGTTTCATCGTCTGGTTCCAGTTGAGATCAAAACAATTGATATCATCTCTCTAAGATGTCGTTTATATCACTGACCGTTTTGTCTATGATAAATTTTGAGATATCAAGTCAGATTTACTTTGGCTTGAATTTAAAATCGTGATAAAATCATTAACATGATTAAGTTTGTGTATTTTGTGATAATTTTTAAAGTTGGTGGGAAAAATAAAATGAGCCCAAAATTGATGTATTTACACGCCAATAACTCAATCAATGACTTAGATTTATTCTTATCTTTTACAAATAATTTCATTTATATCGATCCATCCTATATATATATATATATATATATATATATATATATATATATATATAGGAGATGGATCGGTATGAATCGATAATTTGTAGAAAATATGAATGAATTTGGGCCTTTGATTATTTGGATCAATGGTTGAGATTTAATTTCGGTTGTGCTACGCTTTTGTGTTGTGTGTGCTACGTGTATTATTGTGCAAAGACTAGAACCCTTCTTGTGCTCTGTTGCAATGAAAGATGTGCTAAACTAATATATTTAGCATATGTGCTACTGTTGCAATGAAAGATGTGCTAAACTAATATATTTAGCATATGTTCTACGAAAAGATGAAATATGTGCTAAACTAATATATGCAACATAGTAATTTCGATTGTCTTACACAAATATGAAAGATATGCTAGACTTACATATCTATTCCTATTTTCTACACTTATTTCTATTATCACAGAACCATATATATATATATTATACTTACACTCATGATGCTTGATTGAAAGGGTGTTTGGTTGAGGTTATAAGCTCCTCAAAAATAGTTTCTAAGTTGTTTTGGAGCTTTATAAGTTCTTTAGAAGTGTTTGACAAAATAAGTTCATAAATAACTCATAAACTGTGAAAATAAAATTCAACAGCTTATAGGCTTCCAAAAAATAAGTTTCACAATTCTAATTTTTTTAAATTATAAATAATAATGAATTTGCTAAATTAATTTTACTATGATTCGTTATTTCCAATATATGCCCTTAACTTCACCCATTTTCATTTTTTATATCTAACTATGATTTTCACTTTACAACTCACCAATATCTCTCTAGCTTATAAGTTCAATTATTCAAATGTTTGGATAACTTTTAAACTATTGAAATATTATAATATATAAACTCTTAAAATATCTAATAAATTTTTAAAACTTATAAACTCTCTATAATAAATGTTGTCAAACAACCTTTGATTCAGTCAGAAAGTATTGCTACTAAAAGATGAATCTATTTTGACAAACAAATTAAAGCTTCCCTTAGAAACAGACGCCATGACAAGCACGCACATGAAATAATACAAAGAAGTGACTAGGTTTTATTTCATTAACTATATATTACATAAAAACATGTGATCCAATTGCACAAGAAAAATAAAAATGTAATTTTTCATACAGTATATATATATATATATATATGGTGGTTCACGTAATAATGTAAATATTGGTAAGAAATAAGAATGCAACATTGAACATATAAAATTGTTGCACTAAATGTATAAATTTATTGTACCAAATTCAACATATAAAGTGTAACACTGAATATAAATTTATACATTTAGTACAACAACTTTATACGTTCAATGTTACATTCTTATTTCTTACCAATTGTTACATTCATATATACATGATCCGTATATATATATGATTTAACTTCTAGCTAGAGTCTGAGTAGCCGTGAAAGAAATTTGATCATTATAATCCTAGTAGTATAATATTACAATTAAATGGTGTTTATTATAATCAGTTAGTAAGTAGAGTATTGTAGCCATGTGAATTGATAACGCGAAAACACAGCAAATAATTAAGCATAATGTTTCATATTAATCCAGACAAAAATAAAGATGTAGAGATTTTAACAAAAACTTAGAAAAAACCAAAACAACAACAAAATAAAATAGATCTAAAAGAAAATTAAAATAAAAGATTGGTTCTAGAGAATGTAATAATTTAACAGAATAACACAATCAATCTATAGTCCTATTTACTAAAATTAAGTCAATTCAGATGAAAAATCACACAGCTAATTAGAGTCTCCTGAACCGGACAACCTGTAATAGTAGATTAATAAATATTAAATCTCCGCTAGGTCCCAAGAACACATAAAAGCTCCAAAAGCATATAAAATTTATCCTCCTATAATTAATTCTAAAATCTCAAAAATTTTAGATTAATTGTATTATAAGTCCCAAGTTTGATTACCTAATTAAACTGCTAAGTCTTTAATCAGACAATTAACATGTATCAATGTTGATCAGTTATATAGATTAAAATAGCATCATGAATCATAAATTGCCAGATAAATAAGCTCCACAGATCAATTACATAAAATTCTATTAAATCATACAAACCCTATAATCAATACGAATTTACCCATAACTGAAATTAAATAACAAGAAATAAAGAAAAAATAATTGAATAAATAGATAAAATCATTACACAATGAAAATCTTGAAGACAAAACTTGAAAATAAAACTCTAAACTATTGTAGGAGGTCTAAAATAAACTATAACTCTGAAAGATATGAAAAATGATGAATGAAGACCTTGATATAATGTTAAGAGATGGTATTTATAAGTGGAAAATGCTTCTTGAACCCTAATAGGAATATAAATACTAGATGGACTCAAATGAGGACCTTGATATAATGTTAAGAGATGGTATTTATAGGTGAAAATGCTCCTTAAACCCTAAAAGGAATATAAATACTAGATGGACACATAATATAAGGAAAAAATGTAAAATCAAAAAATTTGCAAAAAATAGGATATAGGCGCCTCTAGGCACGGTCACCATTCGTGCACGGCTTGACCTCGGATAAAACATTGAAAAAGAAGCATCAGATCAGATATGACCTCGGCGTTGGTCGCTTCTGATGCCCACATTGACCTTGGCAAAATGTCATTTTAGCCTTCAGCACCACGGCGGCGGCACCACCGCGACTGAGCGCGCAACGTTTTTAGTTTTTTCCTCGTTCTCTCTCGTTCGAGCTCTGTTACGAACCGTATACTTTAACTATATCCACTTTTCATCATTCAGTTTGTTCTCCATTTTCCTATAAAAAGGAAAAAATTACCTACAAATATCAATTCTTTAAAATAATACAAAACAAAACAAATAGTTTTTACAAACCTGATTTCCAACTTCAAATAAAACACAAATAAGCATTATAAACCATTGAAATCCATGTTTGTCAAAATTCTAAGTGGCGGCAACCGTCCAACTCAGGCGGGTCAGCCGGTGAGGTCTTGGTCCAAAAATAGCCGATATTTCAAGAGTTAAATTTCAAAAAGGAAAAACAGTGATGATGGATTATATCTATATTGGTGAGTGTGGGTGGCAAAAGTAGATGGCGACTGTTTGTAACGCAGTTTTTATCTGTTTATTGGAAAGTTTTAGTTGAGATTGGATTCTGCCACTTTTCCACTTATTTGGACATTAATGAAGCTAATAAGCATCATCAACGACTAATATGATCGCATTATATCCAATAATTACATATCGCTCCTGGCCCATGGAAACCGTGAGGATACAATTAGGGGGAGGAAAGAAAAATACATGAGACCTGTTTTATCGTGTTCAGTTTCATTTTTATATTAATAGTATCTCCACCCATAATAAATATATCATTTATGAATGAGAGTTTTAATAAAATTATTAGTGGGTGTTATTTGAGTGGAGAAAAAGTCTAACTATATATATTAAATTATAAATGGTAGCAATAGTTTTTTGATAAATAATAAATGGTTGTGAGATTACATAATAAAGAGTAGTGTCTTAAAAGAGAAATTGATACATTTTTTCATAGGTTTCAAATAAGTCAATTGTGATACACTTATCGTGGATGAATGAAGTGTAATATATTTAATTTTTATATAGTAAATAAAGTACATAATATAAAATTGACATTAGAAACAAAATTTTCTCATGCTCCGTTAAAACGTAGAGACTATTGTCAGAACACGAGATTTACCAGTATGAGAAGAGGCCAACAGAGTTTAATTAATTGAAGAAATCCTTCAGCAAAACAAAACTTAGAAAATGTAATTTACTAGTATGAGATCTTAATTATATAAAAGCACAAACTACTTCTTCTTTTTTTTTTTTTATAAAAAAAGGATATTATCCATCCTTCGTCTCCAATGAATAAAAAAATATAAAAAAAAAAGAAAAAAAGATTTAAAATTGAAGTTAATTCCCACATATATCATCTGACAGAAGACCAGGGCCGGCGCTTTTTAATAAATTTTGAGGCAATGACCATATTTGAGGGTTCCCTTCTACTAATAAAAATAAAAATAAAAAATAAAAAATCTAAATAATTGAAACACTAATGGCTCTCTTAATCCACTGAACCTTCTACTTCTCCATCATTCTGTGCGCTCTATCTAGAGAGTCCATCCCAATCCTCTTATCTTTATTTTTTGATTTGTTGTAATTTATAGTTTTTATTGGCATAAAATATACTAGTTTTGATGTGATTTTGATTTTATACACGAATTTTAAAAAGAGTATATAAATATAATTTAATTTATACACAAACTTTAAGAAGAGTATATAAATACATGAACTTATTAATTTTAGTAATTTTACCATGATTTATTTTTTCGATCAAATTGAAACTGATATGACATTAGATATGATGAGTTGATAACTACGTGAAATAAATTAATAAGTAAAATATAAAAGAAACATTTACACTTAGTAAAACACGCACATTGACTCATTAATACACATAAAACATATATACACTCTACGAGAAAGAAAGAAAAAAATAAAGGAATATAACACAAACACATAAAGCGAAGAGATCACTTCAAATCTTAAATCCATCATTTGTAAATAGAGTAAATGACGAATAAGTAGGCTACTACTAGGGGTGTGCATGGACCGAACCGAACCGAAAAAACCGACCGAACCGATCGGTTTCGGTCGGTCGGTTCGGTTTTTGAGGAAGTCGGTTTTCGGTTCGGTTCAAAATTTTAATTAAAATCGGTTTTCGGTTCGGTTTTCGGTTTTACGTTTTAGGTTCGGTCGGTAACCGAACCGAACCGAAACTATTATTTTTATATATTTATATATTTAATATAATAATTAATTACTATTTTAATTAAATAATTAGGATAAAAATATGTTTATTTAGAAAAATATATATATAATTTATATTTCGATCGGTTTTTCGGTCCGACCGAAACCGATCGGTTTTTTCGGTTCGGTTTTCGCTCGGTCCGAAATTATAAATCGGTTCGGTTCGATTCAAAAAAATTCGTTCGGTTCGGTTTTCGGTTTTAAAAAATTCGGTCAGTCGGTTCGACCGACCGACCGATGCACACCCCTAGCTACTACAAATGTCTTTTTCTTCTTCATACACGAACTTTAAGATTTACACATTGTTGTCAACTCATCATATCTAATGTCATGTGAGTTTCAATTTGATCGAAAAATAAATTATGATAAAATTACTACAATTAATAAGTTAGTGTATTTATATACCCATTTTAAAGTTCGTGTACAAAACCAAAATGAATCAAAGTTCGTGTATTTATATACTATTTTTAAAGTCTATGTGCAAAATCAAAATCATATTAAAGTTAGTATATTTATATGTTAATAACTCTAGTTTTTATTATAGTTATGCAGTAACGTAATTACGAAAGACTATCATGTGCGATCTCTAGCCGACGATATATATTATTCTCAAAACTACATCTTTTAAGGGCCTCTTTACTTATCATCTAAAGTTCCCAAAATGTCAGGACCGACCTACAAAAATACGAAAAGATTGATGCAGCTGGATGTTTGTGGGGTTAGAATTTGATCAGAACAGAAAAAATGGAAACAGGGGATAATCAATTAATATGATCGATGATGGCATTGCAACTTTGCTTTTATGTATATCGCAATATCTCATTAATCTTGTTAGTCTTTCGAAGCAAACAAAAATATCTCCAATCCTATAATTTTTTTAGTGCATTTCCTGTTTCGCACCAAACTTTACAGCAAAAGTGGAACTATTTTTTTTATTCAAAACGTCCAACATTACATTGCATGCATCTATATTATGGCATTTTCCACAACTGCAATTGTCACGAAACAAATGGCAACCTTGTTATCTGCTAAATTCACCAGCTACGAGGTATTTTCTTGGTCATAAATCATAATGGATTCTCTTTTTTCTTTCTATTTGTTTATGATATTTGTGTGTCTTTGCCTCTTATTCAATTCAATACACATTAAATATTGTTTAATTACATCATCATGTATATCATTATTTCATCAAATAGTTAAATTCCTACTACAATTTTGAGTAGACAAATTCTTGAAACAAATGACATTAATTGAATACCCAAAATCAACACTAGAATGTTATATTTTGATACAAAATCAATTAATTTGAGATCATATCTGTATATTAGGCTACATAATGCATAAAGTTGGACTATCTTTATCCTGACGACTACAACAACCTAATCAACCGACCTTTTTAATATTTAATTAATTTATCTCTTCTCCACATACTCAATCTTCCTCTCAATCCAACTATATCTATTTTTTGTGGTTTATCCCTGACCACCCCAATCATCCAACCACCACATTATATATTATTCTTTTATTTTATTTTTTAATCATAATATAATTATTTTAAATAAAGATTATTAAAAATAAACTTAAATTATAGAACAATTTATTAGTTAGAATATGAAAATGAAAATTAAATTGAATATTATAAGTATAGAAAATGAGAGAATTTTAGTGTATGTTTAAATATAGTAAATTTGGTCTCTATTTATAGAGAATGAAAAAAAATATAAATTTTGATATTTTTTATTTTAATATAATATGTAAAATGTATTATGATTTTATGTTAATCACAACAAAAACAAATGAACCAATAAGAAGAAGACAAGTGCATCAATCCTATTGGTTGAAATAGATGAGACCTTGTGCTGGGTTTTTTTTAAAAACCCATCATGATTGGTTGGTTTTTTTGTCAAATAATTATTATAGGCTTTTTCTTTTTAAATATCTAATGTGGTTGGTTTTTTGATGCGTTAAACTTAAAGGGTGTTTGGCTAAGCTTATAAGCGGTTTAAAACAGCTTATAATTTATAAAGCAGCTTGTAAGCTCATGTAAAGTATTTGATAAAATAAGTTCATAAACAACTTATAAGCTGTGAAAATAAGTTCAACAGCTTATAAGTTCCCTTAAAAATAAGTAGTTCAATACCAACTTATTTTTTCATAAACTTATAAGTAACAGTGAATTTATTAAAATAATCTTACTATGGATCGTTATTTTCTACATACACACTATCGACTTCACATCTAATCAATTTTCTCTCTATAATTCACGATTCTTTCTCTAATTTATAAGCTCAATTATCCAAACACTTTGATGACTTATAAGTTCTTTAAACATTATATCTTATAAACTCTTACAATATTTTATAAACTCTTGGAACTTATAAACTCTTTAAAATTATCTTAGCCAAACACCATCTTAGTCTTAGGGAAAGAGAAGAAAATGAAATAAAGATTCCCAATTGATTAACAACTTGGTCTCGATATACTCGGATTGGGGTTGGCATCCTTAAAAAGATTAATGGTTTCCAAATTGCTGAATTTGATGATATATTGATATATGATAAGACAAAAGATTTACTTACTAATCAACAGTCGATACGTCCAACTCCACCAACATATTTAAAAAATAAATAAATTAGTTTATAGCATATCCCATCTTTTCAACTTTAGCCTGTAGATGTGTATTTTTTTTTTGTATTTTAATTTGAAAATCAACTAGCTAGGCAAGCAGGCTTATATCAAATATGCGTGCTGATAACATCAGTTCCCACTGAACCAATATATATTTTACACCATCCATTAACTATTGCCCCAAAATGACCTCATATAACATCATGTTACATCTTTTTTCTTTTTCTTTTTTCAAAAATCACATAAAATTCTATTAAAATTTACAAAACCTATAATCAATAAAAATTTAATTACCCATTACAATAATTAAAAAATAAGGAATAAAGAAAAATATGATTAAAATAAATAATAAAAATCAGTATAGGAATTTTACAATGAAAAACTTGAAGTCTGAATCTTGAATAAATAAAACCCTACTATTGCTGGAAACTCTTAAATAAAATATAACTCTGGAAAATATGAAAAAAGATGAATGAGAACCCTGATATAGTATTAAGAGGAGGTATTTATAGGTGGATAAGACCCATCGAATTCTAAAATGAATATAAATCCTAAAAGGGTTAAAATATACAAGAAAAATAGGTAAAAATCAGAAATTTCGCAAAAAATATGGATATGGGCGGTGGTCGCGGCTCCTGACCAAGCTGACCGCGGCCATTGGCCTGAAAAAACAACTTGCAGATGCGGCCGAGGCATTGGTCGCTAACAAAACACCATTTTTGTGCTCATGTGCCACTACCGCGACTCCGACTCCATCTGCGGCTACTCATGCAACGTTTTTGTTTTACGGCATTTTCCCTCATTCGAACTTTGATTTACTAACCATTTGCAAGCTTCTAAAATATCTTTTAGCTCATGACCAATGCCCAATAGATTTATAAAGGTCGAGACCCACCTTTCAACGGGCGAGTTCATTATGAAAAGGACAGAGACACTTCCCAATAAGAAAGCAAAGTTCTCATACTTTTCTGGGTGACCAAGAAAACATAGATTGAGATTTCCCTGGCCCTTCACCTATGCCTACCTCATAAATGGGTACCTCGTAGGTTGGTCTATTATCGCTGTTGGAGTCAAAAGTACGAATAGCCTATCGAGACGTACTTTAATTATATCAACTTCTCATTTTTCAATTCGTTCTCCATTTTCCTACAAAAGGGGTAAAAGTTGTTTGCTGAGTATTATTTCTTCACGTATGAGAAAACTAATTAAATACTCCTTACAAACATGATTTATAACTTCAAATAAGACACAAATAAGCATTATAAACCATTGAAAATCCATGTTCGTAAAACAGTTCTAGAGCCTCCCTCTTAAATTCCTAAAATAGAAAGGAACCCCAATGTCCTTTTTTTTATATTTTTTGTTATATTATAAAAACTCATGAAAATGAGTTTGTTGTTGAAGAGAAAATAAACTATGTTTATTTTTGTTGACGTGGCATGATGCACTTATCAAAAGTTGGATATGAAATTCAACTAGAATTTCCCTTTGTTTTAGATTTTTACTGGCGTGTTTGCTTCTTCTTCTTTTTTCATTATTGGCTAAAAAGAAGAAATTAAAGAAAAATCAGCTTTAAAAACCAAGTTGGCGTAATGGTGATATATGCGCCAATATAGAGCAACAAAATCTTGGCAGTTTGAGGGCCACCACAAACACCTAATTAATTTTGTGTGTGAATCTCGTCGTCGAAGAATCAATATCTTGTTATGCTCTCACTTGTATTTTAACAATGGGAAATCCACTAACAAGTTTTCATGTTCTTTTTTGAGAGGGCGAGTAAACTGTAAGTATTAACACTGAATTTCTATAGGTCCAACCGACCTAATCATAAAGGGAGATGATATATTCAATAAAGGAAAACAGTAGAGTAGAAGGCAAATAATTAATGGTGGTAGATTAATTATTAATGGAGTCAACGTAATGGGGTAAACTATAGTCAACCACTAAGTGGGGAAATATTGGAATAGAAGTAGTAAGTTCCCAGTAAATGTATATGTATACATAGTTGGTTGTTTGGTAATGCTCCACTTTCCACAAGTGCTCCATTGGTTTGATCTTTTGCAGTTTCTCAAGATTTACATAATTACAATTAATGGAGATAACGCTTGGGTGATTATGCATTTACTCAAGAAAACATTAATTACTAATTTATTTATTTATTTTGTGAAATGAAATCACGTTTTTTTGGTGATAAGTGGTTTCTGCTTGTTGAATATTTTAGTTAAACTGTTTATTGATTCGATTTTAAATTAATAGTGTATTTTTTGTCAATTAGTATTGAAATTTTAAAGATCGCGTTACGGTGGACTCGAATCAGAGACCGTTGGTCTCATGGATTAATCATTCTACCATTAGGACAACACACACTAATAATGTAGTTTTGTCATTCATATGTATGTGCTCCTTTACATATTTATTAGTACTATAAAGTGTGTATTCATATAAATTTTGATATAGATATATAATATATAATATATATCTTTACTTATTTTGAAACTTGAGCATAATTTAGTAATTTAATATATATAATTTTGATATAAGATAAGAATTATTTTATTTCTGAATTCCTTATCATTATAACAAAAAAATATATTTTTGAGGAATATTTATTAAATCTAGAACCTGTACATATGTCTTAGTATTATCTATTTACTAATAAATAAATTATTATAGCTCGAAGTTGGATATAAAAAACTAGATGTTAATTATATTGTCGACCGAGTATTTTTCTTTTTCTAATAAAAAAAATATTACATGACAAGTTTTATCATATTCTAAAATATAATATTACATCAAAAGGTTAAATTTGAGACCCAGTTTCACCGGGTCGACATGATCACATACATGCAATCTAAATATTATCTGCAAGTAGAGGCAATATGATGATTTTGCCAATTGGTACATCAATGGTAGTCCTATTTTTCTTTCAAGTGTTATCGCAGAGAGATTCCCTCTCAAATTCTTTTAAGTTTACAAATTACGAAGTATACAATCAATATACGTCCCATCCAAAAAAAATAATATATTTTATCAGTAACATCATAATTACATACACCCAGTCAAACAAAATACACATACTACGACATTGTTTCTGATGTATAATCCAAATCGATGAATACTTTGACAGTTTATTTTGCTCTTAACAAAACTTTTCACATGCCAAAACCAAATTAAAGTCGACACCTCCCAATTAGTAATAATCACTCGTATTCGCAAACAGCTAAGGTTAAATTAAATCACAATTACAATTAATCACCACTCCAAAATCTGTAAGTGGAGCCTGAAGTGCGACACGGTTTCTTCTGTAATTTCAATAAACTATGAGGGCATCCTCATATCTTCACTCATATATATACCACCAACATATTTACCTTCCCTATACACTAAGCAAATTTCAACTTCTATTCCTCATTCTCAGACAAAAAAACAAACATGGGAAACTGCTTAGTTCTCGAGCAGAAATCTGTGAGTGTAATGAAAACAGATGGAAAAATCATTGAATACAAAAACCCCATTAAAGTCCACCAAATTCTGTCTGAATATTCTCACCATGCAATCTCTGATAAACTCCCCGTAGTAAAACACCTGCATCCAAACACTGAACTTCTTCGAGGGCGTTTGTACTATCTTCTCCCCATACCAGTGGCGCCCCAGCCGGCCAAGAAGAAGAAGAGGGTTCGTTTCTCGGAGAGCGTGGTGGAAGAGGAGAGACGACGGGCCACAGGGGCCGTGAGGATTAAGCTCGTGATCACGAAGCAAGAGCTGCAGGCAATACTCGCCAAGGAGGGAGTTTCGGTTGATGAGATGATCACTCAGGTGCAGAAGGAGCCACTCAAGATCGATCGTGTCGCTCTCAAAGGGCAGTCGCGGGCCTTGGATAGTATCCTTGAACTGGACTAGCTCTGGGAATTTTCCAATTTACCAGCCTTTTTAGGATTAAAACAAGAAAATGAATTATATGTTTAGGTTTGGACTATGTAGGAGGTTTTGGTTGGAGGATAGTTTTCAACTTTTTAGTTTGATCAGAAATGTAAATATATACTTCAGAGTTTAGTAGATGTATACAATCTGCGCTTAAGCAAATCCAAATGAAGCTAAGAAGATTTGGGGTTTCTCAAGTTAACTTCTAACTCCAAGTTTGATGTGTTAAGGACACACACACACACACACACACACACATACGCATGCGTGCTATTTTATACCAATCAGGGAGAGAATAACTTTATATTTACAGTGTTAATCGATTGCAAAAAGCTACTAGTGAGATTTAAATAACCAAAGCGCAAGGAATGGGGGAACTTTCTGCTTGTTGCACACCTCCTTAATTAAATCATCAGCAGCCTACCTATTAAGCTCTTAAACAGTCTATTATAACTCTTTTGTGGTACGAAATCGGACAACAAATAACTAACAGAAATCTGTAAAGCCGGGTAATTTCAAACAGCGAACGACTCTTGCTGAGAATGCCAGGTGACTACATCCTTATAAGGCAGATTACCGCCAAAAATATTCAAAGCACTGCCAACGGTGACATCCACATGGCCCTTCCCTGCTATTTTGATCCTCTCTAAATCGGCCATTGTGGTCACTCCACCAGCATAAGTCACCGGAATCTAACAAACATATAAGAAACAGTTCAAATTGCAGCAGCTGAGGAGATAACAGCCTTACGGAAAGGGGAAATTTAACGCACAAAGCATTTTCCATGGCAAACAGTGGGACTGTATATTCACGAGAAATTGGTTTAGTTTGAATTTGAACAGTGGGACAGTATATTCCTAAGGAAAATGAACATCAAACAGTCTGTTCACGAAAACTTACTGGTGAAAGCCTGCCAAGCAATTCCACAAGCTCTTCGTCAATTCCTAACCTGCAATAATGAAGCGGGTAGATAAATGGGATGCTAAGTGTTAGTAGTTAAGTTGTAGGACAAACTTCATGAATTAATACAAGCAAAAGATTGGTATGTTCCAGATTAGCGGCTAAGTTGTCAGGTCAGTTTACGTAAAATACTTCAGTCAAATATAAGGAGCCAAATTAGCTTCAAGGCGTACTTTTTGCCTTCAACATCTACTCCATGGACAAGAAATTCATCAGCATGACCCGCAAGAAAATTTAACACCTCTCGATCAAGAAATACATTAGTGAACTTCTGCCATCTATTAGTCACAACTGCATATCTACCGTCCTGCATGAACAGAAGCAAGAAAAGAAACGAAGGTTTTCTTCATCTGCCAGCATTCTTGATATAAAGACAGTATTTTTCTATATTTGACATAGTAGCTAACAATCAATACTTTTATAATCAATTATAGCTTGCTACTTGCTATTTTTCAGAAGCAAGTACATCAAACTCTCTGTCTTGTTACACCCTAAGAAGCACCAATACGAATACGAGTACGAAATACGATACGAATACGAAAATACGTCAATCTTCAAAAAATCAAAATACGAATACGTCTAAAATACGTTTATATTTTTTATAATATTTATATATTATTATTATTATTATTATTATTATTATTATTATTAAATTTATATAGACTCTATCAAATCAAAATAAATTAAACAAATCTGAATTACAGCTGTTATACTATTTATAGGTGTCTAATTCTTAAAAATAGTCAATGTAGCTACTGAAGAAAAGGACAATAATTACAATTACTCTCATTCTCTATTTCTCTCTCTCTATTTCTTTCTCTCAGCCGCTGCAAAACAAAAGCTGAAAAAAATAAAGAAAGAAAAGGAACTTACACAGTTGTCGGCTATTCTCTATTTCTCTCTCTCACCCATCACAAAAGGAACTTACCAGGCTATTCTCTATTTCTCTCTCTCACCCGTCACAAAAGGAACTTGACAGCGGCGCTTCACCGTGAAGCGTCTACGGCGGCGGCGGCGTGGCGGCGGCGTGAAATCTGTTCATCCGGTGGCGGCACCAGCGGCGAGGTGAAGCATCGACCCGATCGGCGGCAAGGCGTGGCGGCGCACGACGTCGGCGGCGTGAAATCTGCATTCCACAGATCGGCGGCGGTGGCGGCATGAAGTAATTTGGTTTGTGATATATAATAATGTGCTGAAACCGAAACCTATGTATTTGACTTTCACAAAACGTTTCTGAACGTATTTAATACGTATTTTAATTTACAAAAATATAAATAAATAAATAAATAATTAAATAAATAAATACGTATTTAATACGTATTTTGATGTATTTATTTCGTATTCGTATTTAATACGTATTGAGATGAATACGGTGCCCTTCTGGACGTATTGGTGCTTCATAGGTTACACTTACACCTATTATTAGGGGTGTCTAAACGGTTTTCGGTTTTCGGTTAGAACCGAAACCGAACCGAAATCGACAAATTCGGTTAACCGAAAACCGACAAATTTGGTTATCGGTTCGGTTTCGGTTCCAGAGTTGAAAAAAAATTCGGTTATTGGTTAACCGATAACCGAACGGTTTGGAACCGAAAAACCGAAAAACCGTTTTTTATTTTTAATTATTATTTCAATTACTAATTAATTAATTAAAAATTATGAAAATCAATTTTAATTATTACTTTATTAATTATTGTTAAATATTTTATCTATTTTAATAAGTTTCAGTTTTTAATTATTATTTTATTTATTTTAATTATTATTTTATTTGTTTTATTATTATTTTATTTGTTTTATTATTAATTAATTTTAATTGGTTTTGGTTAATCGAAAACCGAACCGCCGAACCGATCGGTTTTCGGTTAACCAAAATTTAAAACGGTTCGGTTTCGTTCCACTTTTCGGAGAAATTCGGTTCGGTTAACCGAAACCGAACCGTTAGACACCCCTACCTATTATATCATGAGATGAGGAAGAGATGTACCTTCTTTCTGCAACTTAGATCCAACACAAGTCTTTCTTTCCCCACGGCATGAGCAAGTTCCTTTAACCTTTCAAAATCAACTTGTCCATCACTGAATACGTACTGCAATTGCCGTTACCAATTTATAAGGGTCCAAATATTTCTTATGACCAGCATGTTAAACATCCAAAAGATATATCATGTAGAATCCTAATCACAAGTACAAATCGGTGAAAGGATGTTTTAACAAGTGGCTGCCTAATAGCAAAGCAAGTCTACTTGGTTTGATCACAACAGTAGGAAAAGGAACTTCTAGTCAATGCACACGACAACATGTCGACTCACAAAAGTCTACTTGATTGAAATAAACAAAAATAATACGTACTGATGTAACAATAACATGGCTTGCTCCTTCGTCTATGTAACTCAAGGAATTGCTTGTATTGATACCACCCCCAACTTGCAAACCACCTGGATATTTTCATTGTGCAGTAAGTATATTTGTAAGAATGCCTGTAGGTCAAGATTTACTATCAAGGAGATCATATATTAAGGTTTGAGGTAATGTTCTACATAATTATTAGAGAAGGATACGGTCTGAATAGAGAGTGACAATCGATTCAGTTATTCTAGGACTAGCTAACTTCAGCCAAGACTGCAGCATCCAGTATACTAAGCCTACCTGGATAAGCATGCAATGCTTCAATTGCTGCTGCTTTGCTCAACGGATCAGCCCCAAGCATGATGACATGGCCACCAGGAAGCCCGTCGTCTTTATACATTTTAGCATATTCTGCAGCTGAAATATCAGACTCATAATTAGTGATAAGACATGAGTCTCCCTCTTTACAATCCCGAAGAGTGGATCCAACAATCTGTTTCACTTTCCCCTGAAAGATATTGCAACAGATTTGGTGTTAGTCATCCATAGTCGATACTAATAAGATGACACAAGAAGCGAAAAATTCAGTCTTGCAGTATATTATTTGAATGCTAGAGATGTGAATGACGAAGAAAAGCAACAAGAAGGCAGCTACTTTCCAAAATAACTTCACTACTTTATTTCTCACATGTAATTCTTCATTAGAGGAAAGACCATCATGATTCTACCACCCTCTATGTTTAAAGAGATGTAGATAATTGCCATTTCAAATTAGACCATTCCACAACGCTTTGAGGCTTTGGTTACTCACATTAGCAATACGAAAGGAAATTGCAAAAGTCATGGAATCGAACCTTGTGTATGTCAATGCAAGGACGAAACTTGACCGCACATTGTATCGATAGCCTTCGACTTCCTGAAAATAAGTTCAAACATTCTGATCACACTAATCGTCTGTTCCGCACAGCATCACTATTAAATTGCCGACGGGAATGATAACAAAGGAAACTCAAAGACATACTCAGGACCACCGGAGGCGCACCATGGACCAAAGTCTGCTTGCCTCGGGGTGCATAAACCGCAGAAAGCTCAGTAAAATCCTTCCATGAACTTGCTTGAAGATTGTGAATGCTCATAATATAAATGGATTGGAATAATAACCTAGAAAATCAGAACGAACCGAAGAGGCATTTTATCAAACAGGTGGGGAACTTTATAATCCTAAATTGAACTAAACACCCGATAACAAAACCCACAATTAAACTGAAGTACATTATAATTAGGTTTTCAAGAAGAATGAATCAATAGATTGCAAGAAGACGTAGCTGACCTGAACCGCCGGCGCCGGAGGAATGCTATTGACTGTTGCTGTTCGAGGTAGATGACAAGGTTTACGAACTTGTTTTTTAAATGGGAAACTTTTTAATGACTTCCCGAAATATCAAATACGGTTCTTTTTTCTTGTATACAAAGCGAAAAGGTCCGTTCCCCCAAAGAAAAAGAAGAGCTGTAGTGATAATAATCCAAACTTCAGGGGGCTTTTCGCCAAGAGCTATTAACCGAAGGGATGCATTTCCAAATAAAAATATATATAATACATGATTTTATATTTATGTGAGGAAAAAACAACAGGGGGGGAAAGATGCTCTTATTTTGATCTCAACTGAAATTGGAGTGTCACCGGCAAGAGACGGCGGAGCAACCAGCAAACAAAGGCGGCGTGTCCAGAAACACAGCCCTAAAACGATTCTCCGAACCCCTTGACCACCTGCACCACTGCCGCCGCCTCAACACCCTGACCTCTCACCCTTCCTCTCCGCCTTAACGTCCCCCACCACCTCAGCCACCGCCCAAGACCAATAAACTCACCTCACCGCCTTCCTTGAATCCTCCCTCAACAAATCCGCTGTCGTGATCACACCGCAACACCTCCTCCACTTCTTAAAATCCCGCCTCCGCCACCACCCCACGCTCAGCCACCTCGACTTCCACCTCTTCCGCTACGCCCCGATGCTTGACTCCTTTCGCCATTATCACTTCACGCTGGAGTACATGGTGCGAACTCTCGCATCCACCGATCGCCTCGACTCTCTCTCCTCGCTTCTCGAGTTCATATCCTCCAATCCGTGCCCCTGCTCCTAACGGTATATTCTCTTGCCCTAGAATTGAGTCAATTTTCCGCGTTTCGATTAGTTCCTTTTGTAGGGCAGGTAAATTCGATGATGCCCTCTAAGCGTTTGATATGATGAAACGGTTAATTGATGGGAAGCCGAATGTTGACTTGTATAATATCGTGATCCATGGATATGTAAAGCTCGGAAAATTGGATAGAGCAATTTCTATGGAACAATGCTTATGAATAGGGTTAATCCAGATGCAGTAACTTGTTAGTGGCTATTATAGGAATAATAAGTTTAGTTTAGCATTAGATGTGTTTAGGGGGATGAAGGAGAAAGAGTGCCTTCCAAATATGGTTAGATTCAACACTTTCGAGGGGGTTTTCCGGGATGGGAAGGTGGAGCAGGCAGTTGCAATGGCACGTGAAATGATCAAGCTCGGGTGTGAGTTCTCGTGTGTAACATGTGAGATCCTGCTTGATGGACTCGGTAGAAAAGGGAAGGTGATGGAATCAGCTGATTTAATGATTGAGTTCTTGAGGAAAGGAGTCTTGCCTAAGAGGTTCAATCACTTTGTGTTGGTTGAGATGCATTGTGTCGATGGGACATGGAGCGGGTGTTTGAGTTCATGAATGAGCTGTAGTACAATGGCTATGCACCGAGCTTGATTGCCTGCACGACTTTGATTGAAGGTTTACGTGGAACTGGTAGGACTGAAAAGTCAGTTGATCTAATGAGAAAGATCCTCAATGAGGGCATGTTGTTGGATACTGTGACGTTTAGTTGTCTACTTGAAGATATGTGTGGCATGGGAGGCACGTTGGAAACGAATAAACGGCTGCTGGCTCCAAGAAGGGTTTGCATCCGGATGGTATGGTGTACAGGATTTTGATATCGGAAAGGAGGGGGAAGTTCTGGTGAATGAGATGTCTGATAAAGGGTTTATACCTGGTATTGCAACTTCCACTGTGTTGATGGATGGCCTTTCCAAATCTAAAGGTTCCTTCCATTGATGCCAAGAAATCTCAACTATTGGTTTCTAACATTCAGGTTTTTAGAAACCAAATTTATTGGAAGCGATAATCTAAGCCATGAACCATTTTGATCCTCGATTTAGAAGCATACATTTCCCTGCTGTGGCATCATGATAAAAGGTATGCGTTGCTAGGTTGCTGTGAATTCTTGATTTTTTGAATCTTCTTGTCCAACACCTCGCCTCACAGAACGTGCATTGAATCTATATTTGATGTTGGTCCAACTCTCATGCAGTAAAAATCAGATCATAGTTCCAGAACTAGGTTTTTCACTGTTGCGGTTATGACACCCTCGGGTTTATGCTATGGCGGAGGTTGAAGACTGTGTGCTGCAGAGATTGCTGTTATATTGGAGGAGCCTACAACTCTACAACGGTCGAAGATGAGCTAAATCTTGAGTTTTTGGAACTGTTGACTCCATTGCAGTTTCTGGCGATTACATCTTTACTCTGGTGGATTGAGTTGGAATTTCTGATGATCAATAATCGAATGTTATAGTTATGCATAACTGAATTTGGGATGGATGGGAACCGCCATAGATTCGTCTTTTTAGTCATAAAATTACCTATTGTAAGTACTTTTTTTTAGCAGACGCTTGATAATCAAATAGAAGCATAACACGTAAGGAAGTGTTTGGTACGGAAGATTGGCCCAAGATTGCTAAGGTATCTTGGCCTAACCCTCCGTTTGGTATCCTACTTTTGTATCCTGGGAGCCAGTGTTTATTTGAAGGCCCGTTATTGTTGGATTTGTATATCGAAAGCAGTTTTTGAGCTTGTATACAATGTTTCGTTACCATTCATACAATCTCCTATCCGATTCAATACTTGATTGCATATATCCGTGTCCCCTTATCTCATATATAAGTTAGATCATACAAGGTGTAGAAGATCACGTAAGTCCGTATGATTGGTTTCGCTTTAAAGTGACTCGACTTAGTTGCCGGTACGCTCGACGTATCAAGGATACCGTCGTGAAGAACCAAGATCTTGGTGACTTACGATGATCTAAACCTCGATAAGGTATTAGGTGAGTATGAGTTGCTAACCATCACTGACTAACCCAAGAATATGTCACGGAGTCACCGTATCCGTTGATGGGTATCTACTAAACCCCGCAGTCGAGTTACCAAGTACAATAATAAGGTTGAGTGGCTTAAGGATATAAAAGCAATGATTGCTATAAATGATTAATGGATCGATATCTTAAATACGGGATTCGTAATGTCAGTGACTCAACTTCGGTAATAAAGGGTAAGTCAAGATTTATTCTCTAGTGGCATGAATAAATGTTTATAAATTAATTTATGTTCGGTGAACATAAGATAATTAATTTATTTGCGCCCATCTTTATTCCTCAGATTTGACTCCACCACTAACGCCCTATAGCTCTCAAAGGCAAGATTTTATTCTCTTTATCCCACAATGATATTATTATATTTATGGTATATGACAGATCCTTTTCATATAAGGTAATAATCAGAGTATGGAAATAATCGATAGTATGGAAATAATCCTAAGATTATGGTAATATTCCATAGATTATGGTAATTTCCATATAGATTATGGTAATTTCCATACGGGATTAAGGTAGTGCATTATAAATATAAGGTATGAGATAAAAGTCAGTGAATGCTCACATAATTATCACAAGAATTTCGCCCTCATTGTCAATTGAGAGATTTTAAATTTGTGGAGAGAATATCGGGTGATTTTTGCATTCTCCATAGATCGCCCTCACTCGACGTTGGAGATCGGGCAACGGATACGCCCGTAAGGTCAAAGCACGAGTCCGATCCGCTCGATTTCATCTCGCTCCATCGACCTCTTCGCATCAAAGGTAAACACGGAAAACCCCAACGTGTTGCGAATGCTAGGTTTATAATCAATGTATGGTGAATTAAACACCCAAGACGGATCCTCGGGGAGGTTAACATTCGGTTTCTACATTGGTATCGAGCTCGATCGAATCTTGGCTCGCTGGATTAATTCACGTTTGATTATTACGTGCGCTTAATTAAAGCTCATCGTGGCTCGCTTATTTTTTGTCGGATGTTGTTTTTCACCACGAAAATCCGTGGTTAGATTAGATTTTATTATGTAAATCTTATCCGTAAAAGAAGAACGAAGACGAAAGAACGAAGAACCAAACGACGGGAAAACAGTCTCTCTGAGGTGATCGGGAGGTTTCGCGAGCGAGCCTCGCATGTCGCGAGGGCGATCGCGAGGGCTCGAGATCCTCGCGCCTAGCGAGCGAATTTCGGCGAGACATTCGGCGCGGGCGGTGGCCACACCCATTGGGCCCACCCGCCCGCACCGTTTCAGATTTTTGGTCCGCGCCTGTAACGCGCGGGCCCATTTGTTGAATCCGGTCCGCGCCTGCACGCGAGGCCCATTTTCAAGTTTAATTGCACTTTGTAAATCTATGTAATAGATTAGATTTAAATGTGCGGGTTTATGGGCCGCGATGAACGCTTTATTTTATTTTTATCGCTTGAGCATATTTTACATGTCGAGTTCTATAGAAAAGCATGCTAGATTACGTGATCCGCATGGACAAACCTTTTGAATAAAAGACTAAGCAAGCAACCCGACAAATTAATTTTTCAAATTAAAATGTCAAGACCTCCACTTTTGATCTCTAAACAAAGTGAGACGACCGTGAGTAAACGCCCACACGCGTGGCTTGCTCGCACTGCTTATCATAAGTTTGTTAGATGAGATTTCTAAATGAAACATTTTAAATCTATCGGAGTGGGAGTTTCATGTAAACGCCCACACGCCGTGGCTTGCATGTGCGATTTTCATAAGTTCTCTGAGATAGATATAAATGAGATAACAAAAGAATTTGAATTGAAGTGGTATGGTCCGAGTGAGTATACCAATTCTAAGAATTCATTTTCTAATGTTAAAATTGTGGTCAATGCTAGACATCACCTCAAGTACAACTTCACGCCAAGTCCCTTCGCGATAGTGATGTGGTTCAGTAAGGTCCAATCGTTAATTTCATTTGTCATAAGGATAAGTCGACATGGATTGAAATTAAACGACTAAAAGGTATATTTTAGTCCGGTCGGGGTTCATGTAAACGCCCACACGCGTGGCTCGCATGTGGAATTCCTTGGGCGATTGGAGGTTTCAATTAATATTGTTTTATCAAAGGTTACAATATTATTGTTACGAATTATTTGCGATCGTATGCTTATGTGATTTACATTATCGCTTCAGATATGTCTCACGCCGATTATCAATATGCTCGCACAAAATCCGTTATCCGTCTAAGTTTTATCGAGTGGAAACGAAACATGGAATATGTTCTTATCGTCAAGAACACATGTTTGTTCTCACTACCCTAAACCCGATGCCCTATCGACGATCGACTAACGAGCAATAGAGTCAAGAGACTTTGGAATAAGTCAAACAATACGGCTAAATGCTATATGATGACTACGATGTCCAAAGGCTTGCAACCGCAAAGATCGCCGATGGTAGACGCGATCGACATTTGGTCAAGTCTCGAGAGTAAGTTTGGGCAATGGATCGGACGATCCGCTTCCACACAATGAGAGAAATTGGCGTGTAAGATGGAAGAAGGAAGTTCGGTCCATGAACACGTCTCCCACACGACTCATCTCACGGATAGTCTTGATCGGTTGGGAGGAGGTATCGACGGCGGCCAAGGTCGATATCATCCTCAATACACCGCCCAAGTCTTTTGAGAACTTTCGTGAATGCGATCATGAGCAAGACCGAGTTTACACTTAGTCATTGTTTAATGATCCCGCTGTTGCGGAAGGAGTTATGGGAAAAGAAAGACATGCTCTTGCTAGCACATCTAAGGCCCAAAATTTTCATCGCAAAATGGAAATAGAAAAGGGTACCAAATGTGGTAAAGGCAAGGAAATAGTGGGAGAATGGGAGCAAGAACATGGTTGCCACGGAGGCTTAAAAAGCCAAAGCGAGAAGCGGCAAGTGCTTCAAGTGGTAAGACTGGGCATCGAAGGCCAAGTGCCCTATGCTCATGCTCAAGGTACGCTGCTTGCTTTAGTAACGAAACATGTTTAGCGACTTGTTCTACCCATTCTTGGGTAGTAGATACGGGCGAATCGATCATGTTTGTTACACCTGCGTGGGTTCCCGCGACAAGGAGTCGTTTGATGGCGAGATAACGATCTCCATGGGCAACGCGCGAAAGTCGGTCATGTGCGCTTGGAGATGTTTTTTATGTTTGGGACAACGCTTTAGTTTTGAAAGACGTTTATATGTGCCGGATTTTCTACAAACCTTGTTTCTTTCAAATTATTTACTCATGGATATTCTGTTATTTTGATAGTGGTGTTTCTATCATAAGAAATGACGGGTTATCCGTGTCAGCACCTTATATAATTCGCTTTATACTATTTCGCAAAACATAATACCTATAACTATGAAGATCTTCATCAAACCCTAAAAGAGAAAGTTTTCTCGAAGATGACTCTACTTTCTCTCAGCATCTTAGATTAGGTCACATCAATCTAAATAGGATCCAAAGACGGCTAAGAATGGAGCGTTGGGGAATCTCACGGTTATCTGCCCCCCTGCGAATCATCGTATAGGGGAAGATGTCGACTGCACCCTTCAAAGCGGGCGGTTATAGAGCCAAAGAAATGTCGAGTTAGTCCATTCGACCTATGTGGACCGATGTCCACACAAGCTCGTGGAGGTACGAGTATTTTGTCACTTTCATCGACGACACTAGTACGGATACATATACCGCTTCACCGAAGTCCGAATGCTTTGAGAAATTCAAAGAGTTTAAGGCGGAAGTGGAGACGAAGTTAGGTAAAGTATCAAGTCATCGCTGCTCGATCGCGGTGGCGAATACCTCAAGAACGAGTTTATGGACTATCTAGTGAAGTGTGGGATTACCTCCAACAAGACTTCACCGGCACACCACAACAAAATGGTGTGTCGAGCGAAGAATACAGACTCTTTAGGAAATGGTTAGATCAATGACGAGTTATGCTACATCGCTTATTTCGTTCGGGATATGCCTTAGAGACGGCGGCATACTGCTAAATCTAGACCGCCCAAGTCAATCGAAAAGACCCCTTCGAGTTGTGGATTGGGGCAAGCCCGTTTAAGCCACATAAGGATATTCCAAACACATGTGAACAAGAAGCGTCGACAAGTTGGAGGCTAGATCGACGCAAGGTCGTTTATCGCTATCCTAGAGGAACGAAGGTGGTTTATTCTATAGTCCCAGGATCGGGGTCATTATTAAGACTAATGCCCGATTCTTAGAAGAGGATTATATGAAAATCATAAGTCCAAAGTTGAAATCATTCTTCAAGAATTAGAAGACGATCGTATTCCACCACCGATTAGGCCAAAGGCACGAGATGTCGAGTTCAGTGGGAGGATCGACACCGATACTTCAAGAAATTGAAGTGGGTCGAGTTCATTTGGAGATACCGACCGCATGTGGTACCTACACACGCAAGTTGTGCAAGTTAGAGAACCACAAGTATCTCGCACCCACCGCTGCCATTGTGCTGTAGAACCTCGTCAGAAGTGGGAGGGTTGTTCGTCAACCCGAGCGATTTATGTTCGTGGGTGAATCTTCTGATTTAGTCCCAGCAGACGAACATGCAATAATCGACCCATGGACATACAAAGGCGATACAAGATATTGATGCAAGATCATGGCACACCGCTATGGACTTAGAAACGGAGTCCATAACGCCATGGATGTATATGAAAGACACTCTACCGGATGGCAGGAAGCCATAGGTAGTAAGTGGATATACAAGAGGAAGAGATTCCGATGGAGAGGTTTCGCTTCAAAGCCGTGCTTGTGGCGAAAGGGTACACTCGCATCGAGGGCATCGATTTTGACGAGACCTTTCACCGTAGCAATGCTCAAGTCCATCGTAATTCTTCCGCCATAGCACCCACTCAACCCAGAGGTTTGGCAATGGATGTTAAAACCGCTTTTCAAACGGTTACCTTGAGGGGTAGAGACATCTATATGCAAAGAACCTCGATTTTCATTGTTCAAGAACTACCTCATGGATCTAGGTGTGGTACCGGTTCGCCCAAGAGTATCATAGTTCATCGTGATAACTCGAGTGCAGCAGCAAACTCGAAGGAACCACGGACCCACAAGCGACAAAACACATAGAGAAAGTACCATGTCATACGAGAAATCGTTAGACGAGGTGACGGTTGATTGAAAAGATTGATACGACGGAAAATCTAACGGATCCATTCACGAAGAGCTCGCCGCAAAAGTCTACGATGGACACGTTAGAGGACTTCGATTGCGCTGATGGCACCCACTTAGAAAGGAAACTTTTGTATAAGTGGGAGAAGCAAAGTGATGGTTGTTTGTAATAGCTAGTAGAAAGACACATTGTATACTAAAAGTTTGCTTTAGTATAAGTGGGAGATTGTTGATTTGTATAATGAAAGCAGTTTGGTTGAGCTTGTATACAATGTTTCCGTTACCACTATTACAATCTCCTATCCGATTGAATACTTGATCGCATATATCGTGTCCCCTTATCTCATATATAAGTTAGATCACACGGTGTGTAAGATCACGAAGTCCGTATGATTGGTCAAGCTTAATGAGATATAAAAGTTTCACAGCTTGAGACGACTTAAGGACGAGTTGTCGGCTTAGCTGCAGATAGATAAGAAGTGACTTGACTTAGTTGCTTGTCATCTTTGGCACGCCTCGACGTATCAAGGATCACGTTGAGATGTGTTCTTCTTTACGACCGTCGTGAAGAACCAAGATCTTGGTGACTTACGATGATCTAAACCTCGATAAGGTATTAGGTGAGTATGAGTTCTTGACCATTACTTTGACTTGTTATGAGTGAGGTTAGATGTTCCAACCCAAGATTCTCCGCGTCTTGGGTGGTGGCGGTGTCAGATGTCACGCTAGTTATCTCAGACGAGTCACCGTATCCGCTAGGACGATGACGCCCCTTAAGAGCTCAAAGGTTTATTGTACTAAACCCCGCAGTTGAGTTAGCTCAAGTACAATAATAAGGTTGAGTGGTACTACTTAAGGATATAAAGTTATTAATCGCTTTAAGCGATCGATTGCTATAAATGATTAATGGACGTTCGATATCCTAAATACGGGATTCAGTAATGTCTAAGTGCAAGCCCGACTCAACTTCGGTAATAAAGGGTAAGTCAAGATTTATTCTCTAGTGGCATGAATAAATGTTTATAAATTAATTTATGTTCGGGTGAACATAAGATAATTAATTTATTTGAGGCCCATCTTTATTCCTTGCATTTGATCCTGGTGTGCCCATCCGGCCGTAGCACCGAGGAAATCGGGCGCCCTATAGCTCTCAAAGGCAAGATTTTTCTCTTTATCCCACAAGGATATTATTATATTTATGGTATACGATAGATCCTTTCCATATAAGATTATGGTAATAATCCCGAGAGTATAGAAATAATCCTCGATAGTATGGAAATAATCCTAAGATTATGGTAATATTCCATATAGGATTATGGTAATTTCCATATAGGATTATGGTAATTTCCATATGGGATTAATATAGACGCATCAGGTTTATAATCAATGTATGGTGAATTAAACACCCAAGACGGATCGCTTTGTTTACCCATCTCTCGAATTTGGACGGTTTGGGTATCTATCTAGACCCAAGCAACAGATATAATATTCTAATGACCATTGTACCCTCCACTTACTGGGGACTACCACTAAAACTGGATCACTACGGGCTTCGTGCAAGTGTTCTTAATTCCTCTTTCTCTCTGGAAGTTTTTGAAGGCAGAACTCAATTTCACCCATCTATATTCGCCGATTTTCATTCAGCAAACTACAGGAACTCTTTTCCCCATAGTGGAATTCATCATTGGACAGTTCACATGATCTGTATTCGCCATCTTCTTTTTCTTTTTCTTTTTCTTTATTTTTTTTTTGGTGAATCAGTGCAATTTTGCTTCGCGTTTTCCAGCTACACCAGATCTACCCCACCTGTATCTTTCTCTAACTCTCTATAGATTTTACATCTCTGTAAATTGATGTATCTTTCCTTTTTCTTTTTTTTTTTTTCCTTTCTCTGTGACCACCAATTGGAAAGCTCTTCTGCGTGTCTTTCAAGGAGGGGCGGGGAGGGGGTGGGAGGAGAGGAAGGAGGTGATGGTGGCGATGAGAAGTGAGGTGGGGGCGGCGGCGGTTTGCTTTGTGAGAAATTCAATTTGAAAGGAAAAAGGGAAGGGGGTTTGCTTTGTGAGATCCTGATTGGGTGAGAAAGTGATGGCGTTGTCTGGACGACAATGTTCGCCTGAGTGTCGGCGAGAAGGGATGATGCGGTAGGTGCTAGAGGCGGTGTCGGGCGGCGACGATACTCATTGTCAATCGTCCGACCGATATTGATTGAGAGAGGGAGAACCGAGCGAGATGGTGGTTTGCCATGGTATTTCCCGCCGCAAACGAGGTCGACGGCGGAAACCGATGAGAAGGAGGGGGGAGATGTTTGTTTGTGTGTTTCACGCAGAGAGATGGAGTGACAATGTGAAGGGAATAGTTTAGGGTACAATTTTCTTTTTTTTTTGTCATAAGGTTATATTTGTCATTTTATTCTTAATCTATATTTTTAACTAAGGTACTAAACAAATAAGGTTTGTTATCTATATTTTATATCTTATCTACCAAACAACAACATACAATACCAATCTCTCATTATCTACGATACATATCTATGTCTTATCTATCTCGATATATCTAAACTTATCTATCAAACGAGCCCTAAGTGTACAAAGATTTTCCATGTGAGTGGAGTAAATGAAGATTATATTCTGTTATGTAAATTAAATATTTAACCCGACATTAATTATGGAGATATTGAGATCATATAATTACTTAGATTTTGATTATAACTAGGAAATAGAAAGGTAGTTTGAATAGATAATATTTAAGACCATAATTATCAGAAATTATAAGATGCAAAACAAGTAAATATTCTCTCCATTTTATTATTAGGGGTTCATCTTTTTTTGGATTGTTATATTATTATTAGCACATATAAAAAGTAAAATGAATTTTACATCAAGAAATATCTCGAATTTTGTGTTATACATTATTTTATATATAAAATATAATTAATCTTAATATGTGCTTGATAGTAGCGAACTAAGAATAGTCGCACTGGAGGAGTATGCTACAAAAATGAGTCTCTTCTTAAAATAAAATGAGAGGGTGAAAATGTGAAATCAGTTGCCATTTTACTCTGGTAAAATTAGCGTCTTTCGTACCAGAAAAAATAACGATATACAGAGTCCACGGCGCTCAAAATATATATTCTCGCTAGAATAAAATCCCCGAAAAAATCTGCCATCCATGAGCGAAAATCCAAACACAAGCTGCACAACTCAATAACAGGCGCTCAAAAATATCACAAAAACCGAGTCCTTGATGGCGTCTATGTCCGCCTGCTTCTTCTCTCCAACTCCTAAAACTCGCTTCTTTACCATCACTCACAAGCCATTTAAGCCTTCCGAATTCCTCTATTTTACTCCTCTGCCGTCTCTGGAGCTCACTTGCACCACTAAATTCCGATGCGGCAGAACCTCCGTTTCGGTAATTAGGGCTAGCAGCAGCAACAGCGCCGGTGTCGATGTTAGCCCGGCGTCAGGGATTAGGCCCGGCGGTGCCGTCGAGAGTGATAAGCTGCCGAGCGACGTGCGAAACCGAGCCATGGACGCCATTGATTCCAGCGGGAGGAGAGTCACCTTTGGTGACGTGGCGAGCAAAGCCGGCCTCAAGTTGAATGAAGCTCAGCGAGCTCTTCAGGCTCTTGCTGCCGACACTGATGGATTCTTAGAGGTCGTTTTTCTATTTTCATTACTTACTGGATTATAGGTTGGGATGGGATGTTTCTGATTCGGAAGACGTTTGATCATTAGTCATGTTGCTTTAGGTGTCGGATGAAGGCGATGTTTTGTATGCTTTCCCCAAGGATTATCGGTCCAAGCTCACTGCAAAGTCGCTTAAGATAAAATTCGAACCTTTGCTGGAAAAGGGGAAGGTACAGTCATTTTGTTTGAGTACACAAATTCTGGTTCGTGATGATTATGTTTTGATTGGATTGCAATTTTGGGTGATAGATGGCAGCTGAGTATGCAGTGAGGGTTTCCTTTGGGACGGCTTTGATTGCATCCATTGTGATTGTTTATACTACGATCATCGCTATAGCCACGAGTAGTCGGTACATCTCTTAGTCTATGCATATTGCATGTGCATTGCTGAGTTTCTAAATATAACTGCTTGCTTATGCAACCTTTATGACATATTTTCTTATTCCAGTTTCTGCTTTTCATGGCTAAAAACAGTGAATCAGATGATCGTGGCAGACGAGGAAGATCTTATGGCGGTGGAGTCAACTTCTTTTTCAGTCCGACTGATTTATTTTGGTAACATCTTTGACTCATGATTTGTCCATAATTTGTAGTGAAAACTAGGGTTCAATTTCAAGCGAGTTCTTGGAAGCTAGTTTATAATGGTTGTACTTCTTCTTTAATATCTGGTGTAATTGTTTGTCTCTGGAAAAAAGCTTTGGTTATGACAATGGATTTCTGGATTTAGTCATATCATGGAAACTTACTTTCTAGCACTCAACATTTAATTATCACAAAAGAAGTTTAAAGAGATTGGTAACTTTCATTTAGTTATTGGACATTAAACTAATATGTATAACATATTTTCTTCTTTTACTCATTAGAATTTTTTCAGTGCTCTTTATACTTCATGTGGGCTCTCAGCTCTCAGGAATCTTTGTTCCAGTTTTACGATATCTCATATTATATCCCTCCAGTTTCTCTATCATCAAAGACACCATTTTGTTAATGAAACATTATCTATTATCTTTGACATTGAGGTTTCGTTTAGTAGGGACTCTTTGTACTAATTAAAACTGGGGAGGTGAGATTGATTAAGTTCAATGCAGAAAGGGTACCGCTAAAAGACCTAGAGGTTAAGAGTTAGGCTTCTAGGTCTTTTTTATTTAACCCAATTTTAGCCTAAGTGTTAGAAGAGGCATTCTCACACTTAAATGTTATTTTCCCATTAGGTTTTGCTGTTCGGATGAACAGTGCAATGCATGATAAATGGTTGATTATACTCTATTCTAGGCAACAACTGAAATTCTTCTCCCTCTGAATAACAGGCTGACATCAAGCCTGGACATCCTATGATTTTGAGTTTCATAAAATGGAGAAGACTGTAGTCAGCCTTTTTTTTCTTTTGCTGGATTATATTGCATTCTTTTTTTCTAGCATAATTTTTCTGTCATAGCTGTGGAATAGTAGTGCTAGCATATATCTGTGAACTTTTGTCTGAACTTGAGATTTTTGGAGGCAACTAGTTGTATGCAGATAGCCCTCTGAATTCCTCTTTCCAGGTACTGGGATCCAAATTATTACAGGAGACGAAGAGCAAGAGAAAGTAGTGAAGGTGGGATGAACTTCATTGAATCTGTAAGGAAAAGTACTTTCTGATTTTAGATTGTATGTTTCTGATTTCTTCCTATATTTTATAGAAAAAATGTTGGTTTTCTTACTTTTCAGGTTTTTTCTGTTGTATTTGGGGATGGTGATCCCAATCAGGGGATAGAAGAAGAGAGATGGAAGTTGGTAATAATTGAGCACTGGGTTCAGTGGTCCGTTGCTTTGAGTTTTTATTGCATCATGTTGATTTTACCATTGTTCTACATCTTAAATTTCTCTCTGTTTTCCTGAACTTCTGTACCTCATAATACCACACCGATGTAACTTGTTCACATTTTTTATTGTATCTGCGAGGTCACCAATGTTTAGCTACGTTAAAGGCTCAGATACATCTCGTATAAAATTACAGCTTGAAGATACATCCTAAGTTATGCAACTATTATTTAATTCCAAAAAATTTCCTTATTCTGATATAGTTAGAAAGAAGTTGATGAATTAACTGAGAGTCTAACATGGAAAACCTACCATTCTTGTTGCCAGTTGTTTGTTATTTAACATTTTAACTCCTTTTTATAGCATATATAGTCAAATTGATTCTCTCTTCACTTGCAATAGACTCCATTGGCCCAAAACTAGCTTCTGGAGAATGTTGGGGAAATCATCATGATCTTAGAAACGAGAGTAGAACTGATAATTATGAGGGCAATGATGTAGATGTAGATTTGACATGGGATATGGGCCTCTCCCTAGAACAGAAAGCACTAGCTTCTGGAGAATGTTGGGGAAATCATCATGATCTTAGAAACGAGAGTAGAACTGATCATTATGAGGGCGATGATGTAGATGTAGATTTGACATGGGATATGGGTCTCTCCCTAGAATAGAAAGCACTCCATCCTTTTCAGCACTAGAATCTAATCCTGGATGTCACATTCATTAAGCTGGCTTGATGGGTTATGATCCTTTGTTTTCAAGTACTTTCTTGTGATAATTACGTTTTGCTAAAAATCATGCAGATTGGTCAATACATAGCTTTGAATGGTGGCGTTGTGACAGCCGAAGAACTTGCTCCATATCTTGACGTGGAAACTACTAAAAAAAGGGTATTGTTTGAACTTCAATTGTACATTGATATAAAAGCTGGTAGTCTTATTTGGCTCTTTCATCTTAGAAACTTGTCAGACTTTTTACCTTCCCAATTTTGAGCTGGTAGGTATAGAGAGATAAATCAATCTCGATGTATGCCATTTAACATTGACGATTTAAATGGTCATTATACCAGAAGAATCGGCTGAACATTCATATTTATATGTTTGTGTGTGTCGAGTTCTGTGATTTGGTTCTGGTGGTACTTATGCATGTCGGTATGCCCAAGCATCTTTGTTTCTATTCCTGTTGAGGTCAATTTCTTCTTGCTTTTTATCCTGTTATTTGTAATTGCTCCAGGATGACGACTCATATATACTGCCAGTTCTACTGCGGTTTGATGGTCAGCCAGAAGTAGATGAAGAGGTTGGCCTGAATTTTGATCTCCTACTTTTGCATGATTTGATACATGCACGTCAACTAAAATCATCCTAGTCATGTAGTTGTAGGAGCAGGGGTGATAACTAATATGAACTAACGTAAGCTTTCTCTTCTTGATTTGGTAAGAAACCACTTTAGTTTCTTATGTGGAGCACTAAATAGTGGAATGACTGAATATTAACAGGAAGAAGTTGGTTGCATAATTTTGAAAAGCTTACCGTATCATATATTAAATGCTCTCCTCCCTTTTCTTTTGCAGTTTCCTCATTTTAGCTACCTTATATGCTGCTTTCCATTTATATTTAGAGTGGCAAGTCAAAAAACGACCTTTCGCATAAGCCTTAAAAAAGCTCATAGCTATCTCATGCTGGTCAACTTAATCCGAAACTGTAATAGCTATAGTAGTTAATTAAAAATGTATATTATCCATACTGCAGGGAAATATTTTATACCATTTCCCATCACTACAACGCACTGCTGCTCGACAATGGAGTGGGAGGAAGGAATATGTTGGGAAAAAATGGGCTGATTGGGTAGGAGAAGTTGGCAAGTATTTTAAGGAAAAGAAATGGAAATTCAGGTACTTTGTTTGTTCTTACTGTTTTAGTTGGTCGGTATCATGTATTTTCCTGATAGTAATATTGTGATCCACAGTAAAACTAGTGCTTCAGAGAGGGCAATGGTGATTGGTCTTGGTGGACTAAATTTGTTTGGGGTTATTGTTCTTGGTACCATGTTGAAGTAAGATCCTTCTTGGATTTCTTTTTGTAAGAATAATTTAAAGTATTTTGTGATATTTTTCTGTGTTACTTTATCTGGATGTTTAACTTGAAGGAATACGAACGTCAGCACCAGTGGGTTCATTTCATTTGTGTCTTGAGATATTTCCCCTGCTTCAGGTATGCTGTTGTTGAGCTGCTTTTTATATGTGAATAAAACTAAAACGAACTGGGACTTTAGTTCGATGATGCAACGTGCCATGCTTTTTAAATGAACGCATGATTTTGATGCCACCCTTACCAAATTATTATGCCTTCTGCTGCTGAATTAGTCTGTTGCTAAAAACTTACACCACCCTTGCAGATGTATGCTGGCTCCTTCTTTGCAATTCCATTAATTCGATGGTTTTTGATCCAAAACAAAAATTCTAAAATTGTTAAAAGAAATCAAACAAGGGAACAACGTGCGCGGGCAATCGAATCACCAGATCTTTCTCTGAGACGGAAGGTGCACATTTGCAACACTCACTATCATAGTTACTCAAAATCCAGTTTAGACTCATGCAAAGTTTCGGTAATTCAAATGGCAGCTTTTAAGCGCGCGAGATATGGCGCAGAGGACGTTCATTGGGCAGGACAGGATCGTGTACAGTACTAAGAGGGATTTGAATGAACAGGATTACGACTCCCAAGATTGGGATAGAAGATTTAAGGAGCTTGAAAAGTCTGACTAGCAAAAGGGAGAGTAGAATGTATGTCGAGTGTTGGAGTTTGTAATAGAGGAAGGTGTGGGAATGGTGCAAAGGCGACAACTTTACATAGTAGGTGACAGTTTTGTTATTCAAACTGTAATACTCACTCATTCTTCCTTCTCATACAGAGTCGTGCCGTTCTTGACTCAGATCTTTGATACACGACTGAGAAATCAAGGTGTAAATGCACTTGCACGATTGCTGTCGCTACCTTTTTTGTTAACATAAGGAGATTCTGATAGTGAGATATGTACAGTAATTGTTCAGTTTTTACATTCAGTAGTCGTCCCTATTAGAGTTTGATCCCACTGCTTCAATTTTGAAGTTTGAATTATTATTTTTTATTTATCAGTTCGCCCTGTTAGTGATCCGATATGGTTGATTCCATGGTGAGTGGGGTGCAATGACACCCTCTCACTATTCATTAAAATAATAATTTTATCAGAATATGATAGTGAGGGGATGCGATCGCATCCCCTCACCATGGAATCAACCGATATGATATCCTAATTAAACTCTATTATTATGGCTGTAAACATAATTGGATTCCTAGTCCTTTATCATTCACATTTTTTCTACTTCACACTTAGGCGTGCTATTTGATACTGATAAATTATGGTTAAATAAAATAAATTTATATGCATAATAAACATTTGTCCAAATTTATACATATTATGTGTTAATAATGAAATCAGAGGTGAACTGCTCGATTTCACTTCTGTTTAGGAATTCAATTACAAATTTGAACTCTTAACTACATAATTCTTGTAGTCTGGATACAAATATTAGTTCATAATTATCTTCAAAGAAGCAAATATTTAACTTTCAAAACCAAAACTCTAGAACCAATTCCAACCATTACAGAACTTCAAATTCTTTAACCAGTTTAGTTTCAAACTTCCAATTCCCAAAAGATTAAACTTATAATGCCCCGAGTATTCATAAAAGTAAAAAATGAGCAGAAGCGAGTAGGAAAAAAGGATCGAAAGGAAGAAAAGAAAAAAAAAAAGGCAAACGACAAATAAAAACAGAGAATCAGAAATCTCGTGTGGAAAGTGCCGCTCATCGCACCACCGAAATAAGTTTCGGTAGTTGCTGCGTCTGCACATAGCTAAGATTATCATCATCTTCTACTATTTATCACCGATAAAACATAAATCAGCATTGCAAAATACTTACATATATATACACAAAGGCAAGCTTAATATACAAAGTTCGGATTGCGATGCGAATGAGAAGTGAGAAGTGAGAAGTGAGCAACGCTAAGACGACGGCAGAACAGACGAGTGGAAGGCATCTTATAGGGCTACCGAACAATATTCAACGAGTTTAGGGTTTTCTCCGAAGGGGCCCAAGGCAGTGCTTTGGTCTGGGCCGCTAATGGCAAAATTAATTTATTACCTTGGCTGTAATCAAGTAACCCTAAATGTGATTTTAATCACATGTTCTAGAATTTCTTATATATAAAAGCAGAATGGTTGGCAAATAAATTCATTTAGAAAATTAAAATTTGTATTACAATTCATTTTTCAAAAAATCAACAATAAAAATTTTAAACCGCCTCTTACAAAAAAATAATGCTAAACCACCGTCAATAAACCATCATAATTGTTCTTTTTTTTGGGGGGGTCAATTAATACAAAATTTTTTCTATTGTTGAACCCAAACCTTTGATCGTCAAGATTAACCACTCTTGCCAACACACACACACACATCATAATTGTTCTATTGTTTCTATTGTTGTGGGATATTGATATTGTGGCACTTTTTAATTTATTTTTTTCTCATGTAATAAACAAACATATTTTTCTCATTTTCATGCAATTTTATTTCTTCATTCCTAAAATTTATTCACAATTTTTCTTTTTGGTACGTCTACAAATTTTGTTTTTCTTTACATTTATGAAAACTACCTCGTAAAATATTTTCTACTTATTACCTTCAATAACACCATTTATTTATACATTTACCACACCTTATTCACCACTATCTTTCCTTATTATCATTAATAATATCATTTATTTATATATTTTACCACTCATGGCCCACTAATAATTAATATAACCTTACACTAATGTGGGATATTTACTTCACTCACAAAACACTCAACAACTTTTATTAAATTTTTCTCCGAAGATTCACATGAACATATTTTTGAGACGAAGGAAGTATGTATTACATCTTGAAAGAAAGATCATGAAATTATTTTTAAATTGATATATGTAAAAAATAAGTAAACTATGATTATTTCAAGTTGTAACATATCAAATAATTTATATTTTTTCTTTTACTTCAAACTAGAAACATATTAATATCTTTTATATTTTTAGTTTCTTCTCAAGTCTAACTTTTGAAACATATTTTTCAAGTTGTTTGATTCTTCTGCTTTTTATACTAAAAATCTTTTTAAAAAGTAAGAGTTGTAGCGTAATCGAAATCATATTATAAGTTATACTAGGAGGAGCCATTATCCTATCCAACCCTTATGTGCTTTTAATTGATCACATCGCTCTTTGTCCTACGTGTTTTGGCCGATATATTCTTTTTACCCAGAGACAACCTTCAACCCAAAGTTGTATCCCTTTCGGGAATGTCCGAGTTCGATTTATATGTGGTTTTGACAAAAAAAATCTTATGCCGCTCATTTATTATTATTATTTAAGGTATTAAGCCACACTATTAGTTAGGGGCTATAGAAATATAATATGGCTGTAGATTCACTTTAGCTATCATAATTTAAGTTGATTAATCCCTCCAAATAATCCGTTTAACTCAAAATTTGCATTGCCATTTATTTTATATTAAAAATTTATTTATAGGACATTATGTCATTATTCTAAATTTATAGAAAATGCAAATTAAATACATATTTTCCTCTACAGATTATACATAACCATTTAATGTAATTAAAATCTAACAAATAGCACAAAAACCAAAACTAGTTATGAATAATTCATAAAATTGTAAATTTTGCACCTGCGGATTATACATAACCATTTAAAACAATTATTATCCAACAAATAGCACATAAACCAAAATTAGTATGAATAACTCGAAAAAATGTTTTATATATAAGCATTTAAAAAAAATCCTATACAGCTAATTGAAAATAAACCAGTTAAAATTACTTTATAAATTATCGCTAAGTATTGTTAGCTATTTATCATTAAATAATTCGTAAAAATTACGATAAATGCGGGTTTTCTACCTTTTATAGGGTGTATTTGATGTTTAAATTGTGCTTAAATTCCTTAAAGAGAGTTTTGCAAATGTGTTAATCTATTTACCTAACATATAACAATATTTCCTTATAACATATTCTTATATTTTCAAATAAAACTCAAGTTAGGATGTTCTCTTTACTTCTATTCAATATATTAACTATTAAAAACTGACAGATATCCATATACAATTTATTTGTATATGATTAAAATTTGTCTAATACATGCGCATGAGTAATAATTTACGAAAAAATGTATTGTTCTTAAATTTGTACGTTATACAAATGACTGTAATTAAAATTGAATATTAATTTATAGTCATTGTTGTAAATAAATATATAAAATTTTATATTTTGTTAATTATCTATTATATATTATGTTATTTAAATTCAAGGAGAATGAGTAGGTATATCCATATAGGAACATGACCACATATAAACCTTAAATTTCAATTTTATTAGTTCAAATTAATAATTACAAATTGTTCATACTCATCACAAGTCCTACGGATGCACGGGACGTACACTATACTTGTAACATAAGTGATGACACTAATTCTATATATTTAAAAAAAAAAAATTAGTTTAAAGGATCGAATAATTCTATAATGTAATGCCAGCGTACCATATATATAGAAGTATTACATATTTCTAAGAGTTTATTTCTTGTATATCTATCAGTACAGTGCAAACGACCAGCCCAGACAACATGGTACCCTTCCTCATCAACTCAAATAAAATTATAAATGATTTTCTCTCTCCTTATATTATATCGCAACCCTAATCCTATCATGATAGGATTTATGCATATCTAATAAATATAATCATATCACCGCGAGAGGACGTCCCTTAGCAACAGTCTGGACGGGCCACCAGGATGCAAGAATAAAGACGAGCCTAAATAAAAATTAATTATCTTATGTTCAAATTGAACATAAATTAATTCATAAACATTTATTCATGCCACTAGAGAATAAATGCCACTTACCCTTTATTTTCAAGTCGAGTTGGTCAGACTTAGAATTTACGAACTCTCTATTTAAGATATCAGACGTCCATTAATTATTTAGCTGCTCGATCGCTTAAAATAATTAATATCTTAATTCCTTGTAGTACCACTCAACCTTATGTACTTGAGATAACTCAACCCGAACTAAGACATACAAGTATCGCCACCATCCAAGATGCATAGAATCTGGGTTATCTCATGTAACCTTACAAGCCCAACTCCTTAACAAGAACTCTGCGCTAAAGCTACAGAGCCAGATTTGAAAAAACTGAAATCAGAGCACCAGATCCATAAATAAATATCAGAACTCCAGATCAGAGTTGAAGAGCATAACTCCACAATAGAGCTTTGTGTTACCACCTCTAAAGCAATGAGTGAAAAAATTGATATGTAACTAAAATTATGCTAATGAATCATATCTTTTATGTTGAGAATATTCTATTATGTGCAATATAACCCATATTTTCTTATATGCACTTTTTCACATCTCTCTTGTTGTTGGAAATTTAAGGAAATTCAAGTCAAATTTCCAGAAATTTAATTAATTTATTACTGAACTTAACATAAACTAGCTGAAACCGAACCAACAGTTAACCAATTTTGAACACAAACACACACTGAAAGAAAATGTAGAATAATGACAAATATTTTGGAATCCACTTTTGGCAGAATAACTCTCTCACGTTGATTGATTTTTCTACAAACTCACAAACATAGTAGTTATTATATATATACTATTCAACGGAGGATTCTAGATAAGGCAACAATATCAACTTAACCCTAATCTAGTGCAACAATATTAAATGAAAGACAAAGTAAAGTAGCAGAACAAATAAATTTGTTTGTGCAAACTGCTAAACAAGACAAAATATGTTTCTTGATATCAGACGTAAACTCCAGCTGCAACTTTGATTTCTTTATTGCTAGAATGAGAACTTGGACTTCCATCTGGCACAAGGTGATGATCACTTGGCTTACATGTTGGCATCTTTGCTTCAAGGTCTTTGGGAGCTGAAACTTGAACAATTGATTTACCAGTAGGTCTAACATCCTCCCTCAATTCAAGCGTGGTTAGTGCAACAACCCCAAGTTTGTTTCTAAGCCGTATGAAGAATTGAGGCTCAATGATTTATCAAGAACATCTGCAACTTGGTCTTGGGAAGGTACATGACGAATATCAAGTGATCCTACAATCATCTTATCTCTTACAAACTGAATGTCCAATTCAGTTTGCTTTGTTCTAGCACGTAGAACAGGATTCCAGGCCAGAGCAATTGCATTAAAATCTGCCCAAATGACAAGTGTTCTTAGGATTTTGATGGACAACTCCCCAAGTAATTAAAAAAGTGGCCCACGTTAGATCAGAGGCTGCTTGAGCTAGACTCCCGTGCTCCGCTTCTGTGCTTGATCTTGAGACAACATCTTGCTTCATGGAATTCCATGAGATAAGATTTTTGCCAAGATAGGTGCAGTATCCAGTAACTAACCTTCTATCATCAAGATCGGATGCCCAATCAGAATCAGAAAATGTAGTGAGCTGGCAGGATGATTTCTGTAAATGTAAGCCATGACGGTAGTTCCTGCAAGATACCTTAATATTCTCTTAACAACTTTCCAGTGTGTATCGAGTGGTGAGGACATGTATTGGCTGACCTTGTTGAGACTAAAATCAATTTCAGGTCTAGTTATGTTGGAGTACTGTAAGGCTCCTACAGTGCTTCTGTAGACTTTGCCATCGACTGAACTATTGTCTTCCCCCTTGGAAAGTCCACAAGAAGAAACCATAGGAGTGAAATTCCCTTTCGCCTCAGACATTTGCAGGCGATCCAAGATGTCTTTGATATAATTGCCTTGATGGAGATGTAGGCCTTGGGCAGTGCGATTGATTTCAATACCAAGAAAGAGATTAACATCACCAAGATCCTTCAAGGAGAAGTTCTTACAGAGCTGTTGAATAACATTTTGAATTCCAATCAAATAATTACCCGTAATGAGCATATCATCTACATAAATTAGAATATAGATGACAGAAGTACCAGACTTTCTGAAAAACAGAGAGCAATCAGCTCGAGATTGAGAAGAGCCAAGACTTAAAAGTACACCTCGAACAGTAAGGAACCAATAGCGAGAAGCTTGTTTCAAGATATAGAGTGCTTTGGATAAGCGACAAACTTGAGGTGTGGAAGAGGATTGGCCATCAAAACCTGGGGATAGTTGCATATAAATTTCTTCTTTGAGGCCACCATTAAGAAGAGCATTATCACCATCCAAATGAGTGACTTTTCAATCAGAGTTCACTGCTAAGGGCTGAGAATGAGGCAAATCGTGGCAGGCTTAACGATAGGGCCGAATATTACCGTGAAGTCAAAACCTGTTTTTGAGAGAATCATTGGGCGACGAGACGAGCTTTGTATCTTTTGATTGAACCATATTTATTCCACGTGATTTTAAATAGCCATTTGCAGCCTATGACTTTCTTATCTGGAGGAGGAGAAAATTTAATCCAAGTCTTGTTGCGCAACAACGCAAGATATTCGTCAAGCATGGCCTTTCTCCATACTAACTCTGTAAAGCTTGGGAGACAGTCTTAGGATCAACTTGCAAATAAGGATCAGAAGTGACAGGAACATGAAATAATTTTGGTTTGAAATACCAGCTCTAGCACGTGTTATCATAGGATGTGCAATAACAGGTGCAGTGGGTGGAGGTGTCTCATTAGAAGAAGAAGAAGAAGAAGAAGAAGAAGGTGGTGGTGGTGGTGAGTTATGATCATTGTTATGGAATGAAGGTGAAGAATTAGAACAAGTTTGAGTTAAGAGAGGCGAAGGTGGATGTTGACTCGGACTAGACAGAGACTCGTCACGAGACTGAGAGGGAGTGGAATTAGTAGAATGAACATGGAAGGAAAGGGGAAGAAATTGTATAGGACTGAGAAGATCAGGTTGAGAGAGAGTGGATGAGTGTGTGGTGGTTTCCTTGAAAGGAAAGACGTGTTCATTTAAAAGAACATCCGTACTGATAATGTTCTTCTTAGAAGGAAGTAGAACCTTGTACCCTTTATGTTTATTGCTGTAACCAAGAAACACAATAGCAGCATAGCTAATTTGTAAGGGTTAATGATCTGTCTCGCCAATCGATCTGCACGACAATAAAGCCGCTACATAGCTACTTCACACTGACTCCCTCTTTGTGGTCAGAACTAATTATATATGTGAAATGTTGACGTGTACCACTAAATTATAAAATTAAGACACCAAGCTATATGGATAGATCTGTCTTGCCAGAATTACTCCGGTAGAATTGAATATGATGACAGATGTGTGATATCATTATATAGAATTGCCATATGTAAGAACTCTTGTTTTCGGGTAAGAATTGACTCCTTACGTGCATGTTTGCTCTGAATTATGCTGAATCATCATAATGCACGACTTATATAAGGTAACAATTCATACCTATCTTATGTCATATTTAGATCTATAAATACCCTCATCATTTAAGGGTCGGATACGTAATCTTAAGCTGAGCAATAAGCTTTAAGTACATCGTTGACGGTCTCCCCGAAGCACCCCTCCAGCTTGTTTTGCAGGCTTTGACCAGGAAGTGACTAATATTAAGGAGTTGAGATGTCTCAAATGAATCTCTAGTTGTTTTCTATCCGATTTCATTACAAAATATGCAAATAGGGTAATTTATGTCCTTTTATCTCTAATTTATTGTACAAGTTTCTACCCGGTCTATCAAATTCACATTGGATAACTTTTCGAATTTATTACTTTTAATCATAAGAATACTTACTCCACGGGTAGGCCATTTCTCAAACTATACCAAATGCATGCAATTTGTCATGTGAAAAATCTTACACGTACTAGAGCAGCTCAAGCGATTACTTAAACCTTTTAGTATAATTTTTCTTTTGTATAGCCAATTACATGTGACTGTATATAAATGATACCCCTAGCAGTGTGTTATGGGCGTGACCTTATGAATTACGACACCCCCAGAATATTCAAGACCTTTTAAATAAACTCTCAATTTTATCTCTTGCCGAATGAAGATGAGCATAACTAAATAAGAGAAAACGAATTGAAGCCACTCCAGAACATATTTGTATCAGATAGCAGAGGACGTGGAAGCTACATGGTTTTGGCAACATTTGCATGTCAATCGATGTGGAAGTTCGGAGGCGCAAACCTCAACCTCCCACCAATATCACGCATCCGCCTATATTCATTCTTTTCCATCACTCAACACGTAAAACCCATGCAACCATTCAGATCCTCTATTTAAACCCCCGCCCATACGCCTCACTCCCAACACACTCTCTCTCATCCCAATGGCAATCAAGGCAGCACTCGCAGCAGCCCTCCTCGTGGCCATGGTGGCCCTCGCCAGCGCCACCAGCTACACCACAACTGTCACCACCACCTCCTTCACCGAAGAGGCCGGCGAAAACAGGCAGCAGTGCAGCCAGCAGGTGCAGGGGTGCCAGTTCCGCTCTTGCCAGCGCTACCTACAGCAGAGGGGCAGCCCGTACGCGAACGAGGAGGAGGAAGACCTCCACACGGCCGTCGCCAATCCGCAGCAGGCGTCCCTCCAAGCCTGCTGCCAGGAGCTGAAGCAAATGGACCGCCAGCAATGCGGCTGCGAGGCTATCAGGCACGCCGTGAGACAGGCGCAGCAGAGCACCGCTGGCGGCTACCAAACCGGCCAAACCGAGCAGGTCTACCAGCGGGCCCGCACCCTCCCCCGCCGATGCGGCCTTCGCGAGCAACAGTGCCGCTTCCGCCTCGTCTTCGTTTAAGGAAATAGATCGGTGACAGTTTTTTGTCAATGAGTACTTCTCTCAAATAAATGTGATGAATAAAAGTTTCTTTTCTTTGAGGGCTTCTTTTCTTCCTCATCAATCTCAAGTAAAACAAAGATAAAACAAAAATTCACTAATCCAAATTCCAACGAAAAAACCTGACATGCGACGATATTCGCTATTGAAAGAAAAATGAAATAAATTGAAGACTCAAAATAGTAAAAAAATTCCGACTCTCAAAAACATCAAACTTCTAAAAGAAAATTATATTAAAAGGGTCGAAATAGGTACGAAACGATAGAATTTGGGCTTAAATTCCCATACGCCTCAGCAAAGCGGCGAGTCTAGTTTGTCTTGCCGTTTTGCTTACGGAAACACATTATAATATCGACTCAGAGTTCAGTGCCAAAAGTCGTGCACGTTTTGGATCCTGTCGGCTGAACTTCGATGGATCTCTAGCCATCAAATACACATTAACTACTTGTTTCGTATCAAACCAAATGGTGTTTCGATGTGTTCAATTTTCATGAACCAAAGTACTTCACCATCTGAATTTCCTTCTGTTTGAAACCACATCTCTCATAAAACGGCATGTTGTCACTACTGCAATCAAGAATCACCTTGTAACACCCCATAGACCGAGCATGATCAGCTAAAAATTCGATGATCTTCTTCCCTAAATGTTTTCCTCGAACGTTGGAATCCACGACCACGTCTTCGATGTGACCAACTTTGCCACAATTCCTTATGAATTTCTTCTCTATGAACACACTCCCGGTTGCAATGATCTTGCCTGAGTCTTTGTCTTCTATCACGCATATGAGATGGTCGTCGCCGTACTTGGCCACCTCCCTGAATCGTTCGTCGAAGGCTTCGTCGGAGATGGATTGGCATACGGTCAGCTGCTGAAGTAGCTCCACAAACCCCTTCTTCTTGTCCGAGATCCCTAGCTTCCTTACATTGAATGCCTCCTCTCCTATGGAAGACTTTGCTGTTTCCATCGTTTGTAGAGTAAGATTTCAAAATTGAAGCCAAATTTCTGATAAATGAAAAGGATCGAGAGAAATGAGGTTAGATTATGGAAATCAAGATCGTCATACGCCAAAACTATATGCCAACATTGATAATATAGGCTGATTTAAAAAAAAAAAAATCAAGTGATCACTTTTGAAACTCACAACTGCGTGGGATTGATGGTATAAAATAAATACTTAAACTGAGGGGGCAAAACAATTCTCAGGGGACTACAGAGTATTTAGCTAAATCTCAATTTGCCTATAAATATACATGTTCGGCAGAGTAAATAGATTATTCCTAGAGATATTCCACAATACAATTTCCAGTACCACCAAAAAAAATAAATCTAGATATTGCCACAAGTATCAAAATCCAATACCCGGCAATATAACGAATCAATCTGCTAACTCATCGGCATATATACCCAGAAAGTTCTAACTAACGGATCGAACCTTGGTACAGAGGAAACTGCCTCGATCTAACAAGAAAAATGCCTTTACTCGATATCCAAATGAAGAGGAAAAACTTCGAATTCTATTAAAGAAATAAGAATCTAGCTGAATATTTGAGTTTGAGAGAGAACTAACCAAAGCGTCGAACTTTTGGATCGGGGATCGCCGTCGGTGAAATTTACAGGCGCATAAATTAAAGCAGCATATTGATTGGCTTTGGGCTTC